>JABMCL010001162.1:57500-60000 GCA_018857735.1 Alviniconcha marisindica
ACAACTAAGAAGAAGAAGACCAACTGAAGTGAGTGACCAACAACGAAAAAGAAGACCAACTGAAGTGAGTGACCAACAACGAAGAAGAAGAAGACCAACTGAAGTGAGTGACCAACAACGAAGAAGAAGAAGACTGACAGACCTGAGCGAACGACAATGAAGAAGAAGAAGAAGACCGAAGACCAGCAGGAGGTAAGTTGGTGTTTTACGCCCAGTCAACCAGTGCGGTTATATCAGGGCAGTCCAAAGACCAACAGAACTGAGCCAACAACAATGAAGATGAAGGAGAAGACCAACTGAAGTGAGTGAACAACGATGAAGCAGAAGAAGACCAACAGAACTGAACAAACAACGATGAAGACAAAGAAGACCAACAGAACTGAATGAACAACAATTAAGACAAAGAAGACCAACAGAACTGAGTGAACAACGAAAAATAAGAAGACTTACAGACCTGAGCAAACAACGATGAAGAACAGAACCACAAGTGAAGAAAGCCACTCACCCCAAGGTTGCAGATCTGCGAGAAGTCGTTACAGAAAGTGCCGTTCGGTTTTCGCTCTGCGCTGGGACACTGGGCACTGTTGCCTGTGACTCTGGTTAGGGAAACGCGGTATTCATCGTGCAAAAAATGTTATATGGTAGCCACTGTTGGAAAGAAAATGCCCTGAACTATATGTAACATATCTTGTTTCTCTTGGACTAACACTACCCCCCCCCAAACCCCACCCTCCTTTAAAGAAAACAACACGAGTATTATTATTAATGTTCACTAAAAAACAAAGGCATTTTGTTGTTGTTGTTGTTGTTGTTGTTCCTGAAGTCCCTGTCAAAACCTCAGCCCCAGACACTACAGTGTGGCTGTTCACTACCATCATCACCACCACCACCATCATCATCACTGTCATCATCATCTCCAACATTATCATCATCATCATCACCGTCTCCACCATCATCATCATCACAGGTGTTCCTATCATCCCTCAAACCCCAGACTGTAGGGTGGCCATTCACTACCATCACCATCACCAACATCATCATCTCCAACATCATCACCATCACCATCATCATCACAGTTGTTCCCGTCATCCCTCTCACCCCAGATTACAGGGTGGTCATTCACTACCATCACCAACATCATCATCATTGTCATCATCATCTCCAACATCACCATCATCATCATCATCACAGACATCCCGGTCATCCCTTAAACCCCAGACTACAGGGTGGCCATTCGCTACCATCACCATCACCAACACCACCATTGTCATCATCATCTCCAGCATCATCACCACCACCACCATCATCATCATCATCACCAACATCATCATCACCACCACCCACACTACCACCCACATCATCCGTCAACCATCACCAACATCATCACCATCATCATTATTATCATCATCTCTGACATCATCATCACTACCACCATCATCATCATCACATCATCATCATCTCATCATCATCATCATCATCATCATCATCATCATCAAAGTCTTTGTCATCCCCCAACCCCCAGACTGGGTGGGGGTGGAAGGTGAGGGGGGGGGAATCACAGAGGCTGAAGGCTGTGGGCAGGGAAAGGATATCCACAGAGACTCTCCGCCTTGCAGTCATCCTGCGGCTGGCACACCGTGGCAGCTTCCGGCGGGATGTAGTCGCAGCTGCGCGAACAGCACGGGCCTGCCGTAGGGCTGTGAACAGACATTTGGGGCTAGGGTATTGTTGTTGTTTTCTGAATCTTTGGACTGACCCTGTTTTTTCCCTCTTTTATTATCAGTTTTCTGTTGTTGTTCTCTCTCATTTCTCATCCGGGAGATGGGTTTGGAGGCTGTGTGTGTGCATGTGTGTGTGTGTGGGTGTGTGTGTGTGTATGTGTGTGTGCATGCATGCATGTGCACCTGTGCATGTACATGCATACCTATGAGGATGTCTGTGTGTGTGTGTGTGTGCACGTCTGTGAGTGTGTGTGTGTGTGCATGCATGTGCGCCTATGCATACCTACGTGGATGCCTGTGTGTGTGTGTGTGTGTGTGTGTGTGTGTGTGTGTGTGTGTGTGTGTGTGTGTGTGTCTGTGTATGAGTGTGGTGAGTGTGCATGCATGTGACCGTGTGCATGTGCATGTGGTAGTGGTGGATGCCTGTGTGTGGTGTGTGTGTGTGTGTGTGTGTGTGTGTGTGTGTGTGTGTGTGTGTGTGTGTGTGTGAGCATGCAGGCGTGCGTGTGTGCATGTGTGTGCACGCATACATGCATGTGCTTGTACACCTACCTGCAGTTCTTTCCCTCCCGCAAGGTGCACTCCTTGCCGTCAGGTGACCCCTTCCCATAGCAACACTTGTCGTCGCAGTCCGCTTCATAGCCACAGTCACACTCCTCCCCAGCCTCCGTGATGCTGTTGCCGCAGAATGCCTCTGTCGACTCTGTAACACACAACAGGGGGACATCATTTCACAGTCACGCTCGTGATGCTGTTGCCGCAGAATGCCCCTGTTGACT
>JABMCL010001162.1:67500-125000 GCA_018857735.1 Alviniconcha marisindica
TAAGTATCGTACATCTCAAATTTTGCCGTTTAACTGTTGTTTACACATTGCTTTGTAGCTCGAAAAAGGGGCTTAAACTGAAACTTTGCATGTTGTATTTTGTCATGACAATGTTTAAGTGTAGCTTTATAGCTTGAAAAAGGGGCTTACGCTGAACATTCACTTACAATGAAAATTCAGATTTTGTGTTTTGTCATCACAATATTTAAGTGTTGCTTTGTAGCTTGAAAAAGGGGCTTATAATGAAAATTCAGATGTTGTGTTTTGTCACCACAAATACCATTCTTTTGAACCTTTTATGTGTTTGGATCTTGTTTTGGAACGGTAGCTGTCAATCATTCTTGTTGCAGACTTTTTGCTTTAACTCTGTGTTGTTGGAGCAAGCTGATGACAGTTGGTACGAGGCGTGCTTCTCCATGTCTACGCCAGAGCGTTTCTGGTGCCCTGGGTATTCAGGGCTAGGAATTCCCGGAAACTTTTCACTGACACCCAAACTGATATACATTGATACATTGATTGATTGATTGATGATCGCTTATATAGCGCTATTCTCTGCTCTCTTGAGCAGACTCATTGTGCTCGCATGTAATTCTACATGAGTGACTAGCTTTTTATAGCACTTTTTTTTTTTTTTAAATATCCACCGAAGTGGTGTACTTACAGCGCTGGAATGGCTGGTGCCACATGAAACTGCTGCCATCTCGGCGCAAGGTCTGTGTACACCATACAACCATGCTCCATGTCACTTCATGCAAAGCCACATACGTAAGGTGTATGCGTGTTTAGCCGTAACCTGCCACCTGCACTTTTGGCAGAATGACCGGGATCTTTTACGTGCTACTGCGGTAATACCGTTACGTTGTTTGTTTTTCTTTGCTTCAGCTCCGTTTAGTTGGAGCAAGCCGATGACAGCGGACATGCGACGTGCTTCTCCATGTCTACGCCAGCTTGCTTCAGGTGCCTTGGGTATTCTGGGCTAGGAATTTCCTGAAACTTCTCCCCGGCCCCCAAACTTGACTCTACTTTACTTTACTTTAACTGATGTACATTGGGGCTATAACATGTGATTACCTGCATTTACACAATCGAGTATACTAACAGCATGACTAATTGTTACAGCTGAAAGGAGGAGGGATGTCCTCAAGTGCTCAACTGATGAATCAACACACAAGGGAGTTAATTAGCGTTCAAAACACGTAACACAAGGTTAGCGTTCAAAATACGGAACAGGAGTACAACAGCATGACAGGTGAGAGTTACCGCAATTGACTCATGTCTTTGTCGTTGTACTTGTGTTACTTATTTCAAGTGCTAATTAACTCCCTTGTATGCCGATTCTGCACGAGCGATCTGGGCCTCATTCTGTTTCAGATTTTGTATCAACTGATGTTTGGAGTTAGGTAAAACAACTCTCTTTCCCCCCCCCCCCCCCCCTGTTAAAACAATCTCAACTACTGATTTAATAAGACCCCCCCCCCCACACACACACACACAAAGCTCACCTGTAAGGATCCAAATCCATGTGGGACTCTGGATAGATAACAGTGTGAAAAGCTGGATCATCAAAATACATGGTAGAGGGCTCTATGTGGTAAGTTGTGTGCCCTGGAACATGGATATAGCCTCTGGCAGTCCCATTGATGACTGCTATGTGAGCAAAACTGTTGGGTGAATCTGAAACAGCAGCACACACAAAATAGTCACAAATTTGCAGGCATTATTCCCACGTTACTGTCATTTACACATTGAGTATATATATAAATAAAGCATATGTGTGTGTGTGTGTGTGTGTGTGTGTGTGTGTGTGTGTGTGTGTGTGTGTGTGTGTGTGTTGTGTGTGTGTGTGTGTGTTTCACGGTGAGTGTGTGTGTGTGTGTGTGTGTGTGTGTGTGTGTGTGTGAAAGTGTGAAAGTGTGTGTGTGTGTTGTGTGTGTTTGTGTGTGTTGTTAATGTTATTGTAATGCGCCCTGTGCTCCCATCTTGTACAGTAGATGGGCTCTCTAAAAATCTTTATTATTGCTATTACTGTTCCTATTTGTCAGTCACTCACAGGTCATTAAGTTCATCAGGATGTGGTTGACTAGATCTACTCATGAACATACATTATTCCCATGTCATTGTTCATTTATTATTGTTCATATTTGTCAGTCAAGGTCATCAAGTTCATCCGAATGTGGTGACTAGACCTATTTATGAACAGTCAGGAATGGTCTGACAGAGCACAGCTTGCTCCTTGAACTGTTGGACTCTCTGAGTAATGCTGCCTAAATTTTAAACTGTTCAGTTCTCTTTCCCAAACTCAGGAAAATGAACAAAAATACCTGGAAATCACAGCTGGAAATTAATTTGTCTTCAAGATTCAAGAAAACAAACAATGTTTGGTGTAAACTGTTTGAACCAAGAACAACGCCACAGTAGATGTTTCTGATGTCTGAATTGTTTGAGTGTAACTATAAGCAAAGCAGCAAACATATTACTACTACTACTTGTACTACTGCAATTTGTCAGGGGTTGCAAATACACTGAACATCCACATTTTTTAATGCAAAATAACCACCTCTCACACAGCTGCTCAAACCCCAAGCATTTACTATACAAAAACCAACAAACAAACAAACTAAGAGTCTAGATCTGTAGAATAGAATGTTTTTTTTAATTCATGGCCTTAACCCCTTCACTGCCGCAGCCTGTAAAATTTCTGGGCCAAAAAGTGCACACATACACGCCTGCGAACAGTATATCTGATGGTCTTGTAACAAGTAAGTAAGTAAGTTGGTGTTTTACGCCCAGTCAACCCGTGCGGTTATATCAGGGCGATAAATCTACATTCAATATTGTGCATTTTGATAGAAACCTTTCATGTGCTCATGCGAAGGAGCCAAAAACAACAACACTGATGGCTTCAAATTTGGCATTTTTATTGGTCGTTTTCCGAGTGATGGTGCGGCAAACATGGCAGTGAAAAGGTTAAGCATTCTCTCTCCTGCTCAGTCTCTGTCTCACTGACATCGGGGTATGAAGCTGGCTGTCAAAACATATCAACTCTGACAGCATCCAGGCCTGGGTGGGTGACATCAAACAAGGCCAGTGGTAGTTCACTGCCTAGGTCAGTTTCCGGCTGCATTACCAGTTTCCCAGCTGTTCATAAATTTGCATACATGGGGGACTGACCACATTTTGAAGCTTAGCACCATGTCACAAAAGACAATGCAAATCTGACTTGATTTTTTCATAGTGATGATAGTTCTCAAGCCGTTGTTGATCGCTTTCACTTTTACATAGAACTATTCTCCACTCTCGAGCAGACTCACGGTGCTCACGTGTCATTCTACATGCTAGTCATGCTGCAGTTCCTCCCACCAGCACCGAACCGACTGACGATAGGCCACCTACTCAAGTCAAGATGGTAAACAAACCAGCCAGGAACTGGCCAGTACCAGGGAAGCCATGGTCTAACCAGGTGCTGGCAGTGGGCAAAGCATGCATGGCTATATTCTGACCCACTCCAGGATTTAAAGGGAGAGCATCTGTCAGCTCTGGGTTTTCAACAAAAGAGGAGACCTTAATTTCTAAGTCAGCAGTATGGTACCCTACTGCAGGGAACCATCATGGTCATTTGTATAAAAAATATGGATGTGCCTGCAAAAACGGAGCCACCTGTCACTGTCTGTCAAATTCTGAACAAAAGTTGGTCATATCATACCTTGAAACCAAAATTTGTATACCTTACTCCTTAGATCACAATTATTATAGCTTTAAAACACCAAACAAAGGGAGCAGATTAGTGATTGTAAAACATCACATCACCACAACAACAAAGACCTGAATCACCTACAGTAACTCTCTCACATGGTATGCCTGCAGTAAATGCAAGGTACATCAACTCCACAAAAGATACATCTTCAAATTTTGTTTTAATGTGTTTCATTATAATCCCCCCCCACAAACCCTCAAACAAAAAATATCAAGCAATGTCTGGCCTGGTGTCTGTGCAAAGAGTGCTCACCTTCTAGATGTCCAGAATAGATGAAAGATGTGTCTACAGGTGACAAGGAACCATCACTCTCCTTCATCATGTGGTCTTTAGCAAACACAGAGTTGTCCTTCTTGAGCTTGAGGTGAAAGGTCCTGCCACACAAAGCAAACACAGAACACAAACTTTGGGTTGCATTCATGACTGACACTTGCTGACTCACACTAACACTCCACAATCGCTTTGTCAAAGTAGTTCTGCAGCTGTGCCTGTGGAGTTCTGTAATTTGTATAAATGAAGTGACTGCTTCCAGTAATAACAAAAATTCATTAAAATTTAAACTGAATAAAAGTTCAGAACTTTAAATCTTATTAGGTATGTATTCACCATTCTCATGATTTCTTTTCAAGGGTCAATAAATCAAAGAACCATCATAAGTCCTTTTGATAAGATTTTTTTAATTATTTTATTTTAAAGGAGCTCAAAATTGGTTCTGAGGGTCAAGACATTATCATTCTAATTACTAATACATAAATTAATCAGAAAAAATAAAAATTCTAATAATCAGAGTAAACTAAAGAAAAAAGCAAGTTAACAAAACAAACATACCCAAACTTGACACCATGTGCACACATCTGTGTGTGTGTGTGTGTGTGTGTGTGTGTGTGGTGTGTGTGTGTGTGTGTGTGAATGTGAGCATACATGCATGCATGTTTGTGTGTGTGTATGTGTGAATCTGAGCATACATACATGTGTGTGTGTGTGTGTGTGTGTGTGTGTGTGTGTGTGTGTGTGTGAATGTGAGCATACATACATGCATGTTTGTGTGCGTGTTTGTGCGCGTGTGTGCGTGCATGCGTGTGTGTGTGTGCGTGCGTTCATGCATGTGTGTGTGCATGTGTACCAGGTGTGTATGTCTGCATGTGTGTATGTGTGTGTGTGTGCATGTGTGCATGTGTGTGCATGTGTGCATATCTGTACATGTGTGTGTGCATGTCAAAATTATTTCTGATTTTCTGTTTTATATCACTCAAGTAGTATCATCTTGCACAGTGAATAACTCACTGATTGAACATTACGCAACTTTTGAAAGCTGCTTTCAGTTTCACTAGTTTCAGCTTTCATGAGCATAATACTTTAAGTTTAATAGCAACCTGACAATATTACTAATAACTACTGCAGAATTAATTTAATTCACCATGACATAATATTTAAGACCCAGCTTGTGATGTGCCTCACCTTCCGTATGCTTCAAACTTTAACTGCAGGTGAGTGTCTACTGAGCGACGGACCCGATCATGCCTGTGATGCAAATCCAAAGAGTCGTAGGTCACAGGTTGAAAATCCAGAATGTAGTCTGTCAATTTTGCTTGCTCTGTTAGGGTGAAATTAAAAGAAGAAGGAATTGAGAACTTAAAGCCTGTATTTGGTATTAATACTATTCATGACATTCAACGATTCATGAGTAGATCAAATGTTTACACATGTATAAGACACTGACAAATTTGCCTACAATGTACAAGTGTACTCTTGTAAAGTTGGAACTCTCTCTCTCATTGCCCCCCCCCCCCAACACACACACACCAGTCAATATCATGTTGGGGAAAAGGTGAGTTTTAACTAATTTAAATTCTGATTTAAAGGAAGAGGCTGACTGAGAGAATCTAATAATTTCTTTCGGAAGCGAGTTCCAGGGTGTCAGAGCAATGTTAAGAGTAGGAATATTCACTGTATGACTTAATCAGTTAATGGAGCATGATGTGCTGAACATCTTCTTTTGAATAAAGAGAAATATGTCATAAACAATAATTGTGTAATTGTGATTACTAATTATATCCTCTTAGTCTTACCTCTAATTCTAAAAAAAAAAAAAAAAAAAAATCTTCCAAAGGAATGCACATTCTGACCGATCTATATTACAAAACTGCATATTCTGACTCATTATATATATGCTACAAAATTTTACCACTACAAGTACAAAACAATTATGTCAAATTTTCAAGTAAAATAATCAGCTGGCAACACTAAAACAGTAAATGTGTAACATGTCATCTGACTATGATGATGATCATGCATTTAAGGAACACTAGATTAAAAGAAATTCAACAAAACATTTCTTCTTTTTCTTAGTTTCTATTTCATCAAAGGGTAACCCCCCCCCAAAAAAATGCCCTCCTAGCAGCTAACATACTACATCTGTTTTACCAGTTGAACACTTTTGGATCAGTTATGAAAAAATGTGCTCCTTCCAGTTTCACTGGCACTTGGTAGCATTTTATCAAGCTGACGACAGACTGACACCCATAATGAATGATCAGTCAGAATACAACTGCATTTGCAATTATACAATCATAACATCGTAAAAGATTTTGAAAATATGTTTCACTCCTACGTGTTTTATGCAACTGTAAAACTGCAGCTGAGCCCGTCTCTGATTTCTGACCAGTGGATGCAAAGAATAAATCATTCCATGACTAATTCGATAATACACTAAATAATACATTAGTAAACAAACGATTTCCATTTCCGATCATTCGATTTTCCGTAAAATAAGGGTAGAAAAGAGACGACATACGACATGAATGAATTCCATCGATTGCCAGCTAACAGTGATTTGTCTATCGTTTCCAATACACTAAGGAGAAAACTCAGAAAATTAACAACCGAATGAAAAAACGCAGGGCAAAAAATCAAACCTGTGAGCCACAGCAAAAGACAGAAGATGAAGCTTCGAACTCGAAAAAAACCCATTTTCAAGCCCATTCTGAGCTTTTGTGTTTTGAACGGTAGTAATGGCAGAAATGCTGAGAGCTCCTCTCTATGGAATGCTGAAAAGGGAGAGGTAGCCAAGACAAAGAAACGTGACAAATGGGAACAAAACTACTCAGCATCATTCAATGTTTTTCATTTCTGCATCTTCTTCTGCTGACGTGCGCACGCGCACGAGCAATGTGGTTGTATCCGGGTCATGTGTATTTGTGATAGCGCAGTGGTACTACCACTCTGACTCGGTTTCAGTTCCGTTTTCATGCATTTGTCACAAGTGCCCCTTCTCAGTTTCATTTTCCAGCTTTTGTTTCAAATACCCTTCTTCGTATTCTTTTTAAGGCCTAGTGTGTGCGAATCACAGAGCGGATGCAAAGTAGCTGTGTGAATGTTTCTGGCTGCGAGGAACGGAGCGGGGGGGGGGGGCCTGGTTTCTCTTCGCTTAAAGAAAAAGTGGGGAGGGGGGTCTGTATTCTCTAGCTTAAAAAAAAAAATTGAAAGCGGATGGTGGTTATTTATTACCACTCGGTAATAAATAACCACCATCCGCTTTCAATTATTTTTTTTAAGCTAGAGAATACAGACCCCCCTCCCCACTTTTTCTTTCAAGGGGTAAGAAAACTTGTTTCACTACAGCAGTCACCCGCTTGCGTGACTCCAGTGGCTGAGCTTTTAAAACTAGACGAACACATACGCACGCACACACGCACGCGCGCACACACACACACACACACACACACACACACACACACACACACACACACACACACACTCACTCCAAGCACTGGTTTACGACATCCATTATTCCCCGGCTCCTCCAGATTGAAGGCGTCGGGAGTCTCACACACACACACACACACACACACACACAACCATTTGCTTGAAATTTGCATAATAATATCCCTGATGCTAAAATTTTATGACTCAATACAAAATATTGTAATTGCAATACTAGTCTCAACAACAACCAAATTTTGCCACACACTATATATGCCTACTTGTTACATAGAAGAAGTTGTTTTTTAATTATTATTTTTTCTTCTTCTATTTTTTTCTTTTCTTTCTAAAGCACCAAGAAAGAAAAAAAAATAGAAAAAAATAATAATAATTAAAAAACTACTTTCAGACAAACCAAACTTGTACTTTGTTCAGTCTGTAATTATGTCCCATATATAATCTCTATATTTAAAAGATTTTTTAAAACTTTTTATGGATTTTGACTTTGGCTCTGTAAGGAATTCTCCATTTCACAAAACAACGTAAATCCTTTTGTTCTCATGCAGGTTCTCAGATTTTTTAGGATTTTTTTTTTAGTGTCCTGGCTTGTTGCCATGTGTCATCATCATTGTCGAAAGGTCAGGGGTCAGTCAGAAAACTGAAATGTTTCTTTCAATTCATTCAATGTTGCTTTACATCCACAGAGACTGTACAGAGTATTTTTTTAGGGACAGGGAGCCCATGACGTCCATCTGAGTTCCACACAGCTCCTGAGCTCTGAGTTTTCTTGGTGGGGTGAGGGGGGGGGGGGGGGAGGGGTGTTTACAAATTATATATGCACGTAGGGATGAGAGTGGGGTTTTTTTTTGGGGGGGGGGGAAGGGGTTAGTGGGAGATTATATACCTATCACTACACTGTCACCCCCAGAATGACGCCTGCATCAAGACGGGCAGTGATGAGAGCCATGTTAATATTTCACAAGTTGTGAGGGACAAGAGTTACAAGTTACAAGACTGTGTCCACAAACCACAACTTTTTTGGAAGAGAAGGGGGAGCTGAAGCAGAATCAAGCCGTGGCACATCTGCTTACCAGCCTAACACCTTACCACTTGGCCAAGCCTGCCCCCAAGTTTCTTTGAAGTTAATATTTTTCTGCTTATACGAGTCTTTTTTGTAGCTGACTGTGTGGTGTGTTACAGTTTCCGAGTCAGCAGACATAATCAGATGAGAGAAGAAGAAAGAAAAATAATCTCTCAGTTGAAAACAAACGTGCAGTAAATTGACCTACATTTCTACTGGTAACAGTTTGGGTCATTCAGTCACGCAGATGAACTGACATCAGCTTGCTCACTCGCTCACTCACTCAGCCCTTTTTTTCAATCAGTCATGCATATTGAACATTACACAATTTGAGGTTGTTGTGTTTTGTTTTCTCTCCATTTTTATTCAGAACATATCAACAGCATGGGTGTGAGTGGGTGTGGGTGTTGCAGGGATCATGGTGTGTGTGGAGGGGGCGTGGCAGGATGTATGCAAATATGTGTGCATGTGTACGCAAATATGTGTGTGTGTGTACGCAAATATGTGTGTGTGTGTGTGTGTGTGTGTGTGTGTGTGTGTGTGTGTGTGTGTGTGTGTGATTATGGAAACACCAGTATCGTAAACCTAACATAACAGAGCTGAGCCATACACAGTTCCATACACGTACATAGTTATATGCAAATATTGCGTCAAATTTCAAGCAAGCAAAACATAGGTGTCCCGAAATCCCACATCATCATTTTATTTTATTTTCGCTCCGGGCAAGCTCCCTTTCTAATTCTTCAGACTCTCCCAAAAAAGAGTGATGACAAAATGAACTTTGAAAAAATGTCACAAGGCTACACTGCAAAGAAGCAGGGAGACAACAAGAGTAACAAGCCTTACCATGCAGACCTTGTGCAGGTCTCTATACACCCCCCCCCCATCCGCCTTCCTCCCCCTGCCCTAGCAAAAGCAAACCCAAACACCTTTTTCCCACAAAGGAAATATTGCACATTTCTCACATTCACCCATTCTTCTAAAAACCAGCAAGGTCTTGGGAGGTTTCACACAAACTCAAAAGTCAAAGCAAGGCGCTGAATTCTCAACATTACAAATGCACCATGTTTCAAACATTTTCATTTCAGTTTCCTTGGTCCAGCAGTCACAGTCCACCACCACCACCACCAGTGATGCCTGTTTCATTCAATCCCTAAAGTCGTGGGCACCAGTCACAGAAAAATCTGGCAAAACACCACTGTCACCTTCAGTGAGTTTGACTGCTGCTACTGTGTTCATTGTCAACAATCATCAGTCACCTCATCCTCACCGAACTGAACAATCCTCAGTCACCTCATCCTCACTGAACTTTCCTCAGTCACCTCATCCTCACCGAACTGAACAATCCTCAGTCACCTCATCCTCACTGAACTGAACAATCCTCAGTCACCTCATCCTCACTGAACTGAACAGTCCTCAGTCACCTCATCCTCACTGAACTGAACAATCCTCAGTCACCTCATCCTCACTGAACTGAACATTCCTCAGTCACCTCATCCTCACCGAACTGAACAATCCTCAGTCACCTCATCCTCACTGAACATTCCTCAGTCACCTCATCCTCACTGAACTTTCCTCAGTCACCTCATCCTCACTGAACTGAACAGTCCTCAGTCACCTCATCCTCACTGAACTGAACAACCCTCAGTCACCTCATCCTCACTGAACTGAACAACCCTCAGTCACCTCATCCTCACTGAGCTGATCAATCATCAGTCACCTCATCCTCACTGAGCTGATCAACGGTTGCAGGATTTAACCCAGAAAAAAACCTGGGATGCATCATTGTATGGTGATGGTTTAACTCAAACTCCAAGCACTGGTTTATGACAACATCCTTTCTCCAACCACTGCCATAACTGACTACGCCATAGGTCTCGGAAAACTGTCAGTTAACGGAGAGTTTTTAGTTGGTGCTTAAATGGCAGTAAGTTCGTAACATGCAACTCAAATTACACCAAGCTTGTGTTTTTTATGACTGCCCACGATGCTTACGCCAGCACAAATAAAACCAAATTTGTTTAAATCAAGAGGGAATTCTTTCTCTTCTTTTTTTACCTGAGGCAGATGTGCCTCATATTTGCATGCATGCTTGGACGCTATCTTGCTCCAACAGTCTTATTATTACCCAAACCTTTTGGAGGGTACTGACAGCATCGGTGGACAGATGCGCAGAGATAAACAGTGCCCCTTTAGTGGCATAACCAATTCTGGCTGAGTTTTGGAGGAAGGTGCTGGAAAGCGATGCTCAGGGCGATGGTTTAACCATTTGTCTTGCAGTCAAAACAGCTGATGGGAACTGCAGGAATAAGCCCACCATGTACCCTCAACATGCACCATCACCAACAACAACAACAGCAACAGCAGCGGCGCCAGCCCCACTCTCTGTGGCTTTATGGCAAATCTTGTCGTTGCACCTGGAAACACACAGAAATTCAAACACATAATGACCACAACAAAACTGCCCTTCGTGGGATAATTTGAATTGAATTGAATTGTCTAACTATAAACACTAAGATCCAACACAGGAATTCAAACATACAATGTCTAACCATAAACACTAAGTTCCAAACATATAAAAGGTTGAAAAGAACATTACTTATTAGGACAAAACACAACATGCAAATTTTCAGGGTAATCCCCTTTATCACCCTACAAAATGACACTTAAACAACAAATAAATGGTGAAAAATGATGCAAAATGAGATGGAGAGCTAATCCACATATCTTTTTGGGGGTGAGCTACAACAAGTGTTTGGAAGAATGTGCTATAAACACTAAAAATATAACACACACGTGCAGGCACACAAAATCAAAGTACAAATACCAACAGAAACATATTTAGTTTGCCACTATAAACCACACAGATAAAAAACATGTCTTCTATGTGTGGGTGGGTGGATGTCTGCATGCATGCATGTGTGCACTGTGCATGTGTGTGTTAATGCATGTGTGTGCATGTCTGTCCGTCTCTCTCTATGTCTGTGTGTGTGTCTGGGGTGTTTGCGTATAATTATAATAATACACATAAATAGTACCAACAAGACTGGCTGTGATGTATATTTAATTTATCACATTTCTGCGAGCAAGCAAGGTGTCATGATGTTAGTATCATTATTTTCATATGATATGAACACTTGTTGAGCGCCTCATCTCGACATGAGCCCTAAGATGGCAACCATAACAATAATTCTGTGTGTTTCCAGGTGCAACGACAAGATTCGCCATAAAGCCACAGAGAGTGGGGCTGGTGCAGCTGCTGCTGCTGTAGTTGTTGTTGGTGATGGTACATGCTGACAACCGTAACAATAACAGCCCACAGCCCAGCGGGAAATTAAAGCTGTCATTTGATCTTACACATTAACGCACAAAGAAGTACTGAACTGCACGTATCTTAATAATTCAAAGTCATGAAACGCACATACACCCCCTGTCTCTCAATCTACACACGCTAAAGCATTGACCTAATGATAATAGCGCCTAGCAAACCCAAAATTATGCTACTTTCTGTTTCTGAGCAGACCCAGTTTGTGCTAGTCATATGCGCTTCTGAATGAGTGACAGCAGCTTTACACAGCACGTTTCTGAATATCCACCGACGTGGTCGCAGCACTGTCTGATTATTACTGAGCAGACCCACTTTGTGCTAGTTGTACGCGCTTCCGAATGAGTGACTGTAGCTTTACACAGTGCATTTTTGAATAATCAATATCCACCTGACGCGGTGACGGAGCTGTTTGATTGTTACATGGCTGGTGACACGTGAAACTGTTATTGCTGCGTATTGCCAAAGAGTTCGCAGGAAGTGCTGCAGAGTACTGACACTACTTGGGTGGAGACTGGGTCTTGGACACCTTCTTGAGGTAGTGGTAGTTGGGCAGGATCTTGGTCAGAAAGTCAATCTGCAGGTTCTGGGCCTGCACACAGTGAAGAGAAATCAGTCAAGCAGTCAATCAGGCAAGCAAGCAATCTGTCAACCGGAGCATCAAACACAACAGTCTGGGCAAATAGGCAGTCACCCAACACAGTCTGTCAAAGGGTCAAAAAGGCAGTCAACCAATCCATCAAACGCAACAGTCTGGTCAAACAGAAAATCAACTGATCAGCCAACCAGTCCATCAAAGGTAGGCCATCAACTGATCTGTCAACAAGTCAAACAGGCAATCAATCTGTCAACCAATCCATCAAACACAACAGTCTGGTCAAACAGGCAATCAATCTGTCAATCAATCCATCACAGTCAATCAATCTGTCAACTAATCCATCAAATGCAATCTGTCAACTAGGCAGTCAATCAGTCTGTCAACCAATCCATCAAACACAACAATCTGGTCAAATAGGCAATCTATTGATCTGTCAACTAGTCCATCAAATGGCCAGTTTTGCAGCTTCTTTCTAACCAAACAGGAGGTTTAACACCCCCCCCCCCCCCCCCCATATCAAATTATTTAGTTGGTTCCTGGATTTTAGCATCCAATCACCTGCACACAAGCACCTGAGGAGAACTCTAACTCGAAAACTTTAAGACTCAAGAACAGCGGGATTCATGATGTAAACAGAGAGTGAAGGGTGCCTGAATTTTAATGCCTGAGTGTTGTTGTAAGTATGGACAGTGTCTGTTCATTATATTCTTATGATTGTTTCTTTCTATAGGTTAAATTGTGATATTGTACAGCATGAAGCATTGTCACTGAATTTAGGAACGCTAACTGTATGATGTAAACAGAGAATGAAGGGTGCCTGAATTTTAATGCATCAGTGTTGTTGTAACTATTATAGTATTTGTTCATTATACTGATTCTTATGATTGTTTCTTTCTATAGGCTGAACTGTAATAAAAATTATTGTACAGCGCAAAAAAATATAAACATTTTTTTTTAGCGGGATTGGGTCCATTTGGACCTAACAGCCAGCATAAAAAAGTTAATAAAAAATGTGTTTTGTGTCACGGACTCACCGGAGGCCTCTCACGCTGAACTCGTCGATGACACTTGGCTCCATAAATCACAGTGTTCTCTGGCAGCCTCTCTCCCGTCGTCACCTGGCAGGCAGCTCCGATGATGCATCCTGATGACAGCTCCACTTGGGGACCAACGAAAGCTGGAATGACCAACCACCAGGGTTTGTGTTACCCAATAATTTCTGGTATTTTACTGGTTAAGATCAGCATTTACCGGAAATCAACTCAGCAGTTGGGCAGATGTACCGGCTGTTACTTTGTTCAACATGTTCTAAAAAAATTAAAGCCTGAAGCAGCTAGAGAGAGACAGAGAGAGCTGAGAGAGAGAAAGTGCATGGTGTGTGTGTATGCGTGCATGTGTGTATGCGTGCGTGCGTGCGTGTGTGCGTGCGTGCGTGTGTGTGTGTGTGCTAGATGGAGAAGGGAGATGGGTGTTTGCCAGTATAGCTCAAGTAGTAGCACAGACGGCTGTGTAGTGTGTACCTGACTGGTTCCAGTGATTGTCTGACCGGTTTCCGTGAACCACTTTCACCACCTTACAGATGTCACACAGGTTTGAATAATGTCTAGCGTGATCACTGAACCACAGCCAACAGCAATGACCAAAGAGATCATGGTCAAATTTTTTGTACTCAAGTTGCAAAAGAAGTGAGCTACTAAGGGGCAAAGTCCTTCCTTCCGTGTTCAGTCCTTCTCAACAAAGGTTTTCAGTTTGGTAAATACACGAAAAATGTAATGAATCATGACTCTATAAAGATGCTATGAAGATTGGACATGTAAACTGCACAGCTCAGGCTCAAAGTCCTTCCTATGATGAAGTTTGATCCTCAATCTCACTGAAGGGTTTTTGAATGGGTAAATTACACATGTATGCAAATGGAAAACAAACAAACAAAACCCACTAAACTTTAAAGATGCCACGAAGCTTGGGCATATAAACTGAGCAACTCAGGCTCAAGGTCCTTCCTTTGACATCTGATATTCAATCATTCCTACTGAATGGTTCTTAATTGGGTAAATTACACATGCAATGGAAAAGAAAAGAAAAAAAAGGACTAAACCTTAAATATGCCATGAAGATTTGACATATAAACTGAGCTGCTCAGTCTCAAATACAACTATAAAAGAACTTTATTAATATTATTCATAATAAATTCATGACATGAAAATTTGCCTTCTGGGTCACTCAAAAGCAACAATTCAACATAACAACAGTAAAACCACACAAATGAAATAAAACGGAGTAAAACATAGTAAAACATCGTACAACATTACTTGTGAGATCAATTAAGAACATAATCATTGCTCATATTCCTACCCAAACTCCAAGCACTGGTTTACGACATCCTTCCTTCAACCACTGCCGTGTTTAGTTATGCCATAGGGTCCAGAAAACTGTCAGCTAACGAGCAGTTTTTTGTTGGTGCTCAAACAGTAGTAAGTTTGTTACAAACAACTCAGATAAAACAAGGCATGTCATTTATAGCCGCCAACAAAGTTTACACCAGCGCAAATAAAACCACAATCGTTTGAATCGAGACGGAACTACTCTTTTTCTTACCCGGGGTGGATGCGTCTCATGTTTACGTGCGTGCTTTGGCGCTAGGTTGCTTCTACAGTCATATTAGTACCCAAACCTTTTGGAGGGCGCTGACCATGTCTCTGGACAGCTGTGCGGAGATAAAGAGTGCCCCTTCAGTGGCGTAACTAAATCTGGCAGAGTCTGGAGCAGGGTGCCGGAAAGCGATGCTCGGAGTGTGATTCCTACCCTCCATCATCTCTCACCGCCCTGACATAACCGTACTGGTTGACTGGGCATAAAACATCACGTTACTTACATTACAATCGCCTCTCCACTGACAGCCAAAACAACACCTGCACACCCACAAACACAGTCACACCTACACCCCCCTTTAACACATAATAACTTTGCTCAAAGTTCAGCCATCCTATCAAAAGATTCTAGTGATGCTACAGTCAGAAAGAAGTAGGTAAGTAACTTGGAGTTCTACATCCAGTTAACCAGTAAGGCAGGGGAGAAAAAAAAAAAAAAAATGATTACCTTTGGACTCGATGACATTATGATCTCCAACTTTAACAGCCTCCAGTTCTAGCCCAAGGTCAAGGAAACAAACATGAGTAATACATTTTTTGCCATCTTAAAATATATATGAACAATAAACAATTGCCGTGGTTGCTCTTTTTTTTGTTTTTTGTTTATTTTGTTTTGTTTTGCAGAACACAGAATCTTTTATGTATCTGAATAACATAGAAATTTGCCTTTCCTGACTGTGTACAAAATTACAACATGATACGTCAAATTAACATGCACACACTGATATCGATATTGATAGTAAAACAAAGTTTGTGTGTCAGTCAGTCAACACATGTTAGAAGATGATTTTCTTGGTTTACAATCCAGGATCTGACATCTGCAAACACCAAACACATAAAAGGTTAAAAAGAATGCTGCGGTTGCTCTCTTTGCGGCATGAAAGCTGTGCAGATTTTCCACAGAAGGACAACGAAGCATACAAAACCTTGGTTTACAATCCAGGATCTGATGTCTGCAAACACTAAACACATAAAAGGTTAAAAAGAACGCTGCGGCTGCTCTCTTTGTGGCATGAAAGTTGTGCAGGTTTTGCACAGAAGGACAACGAAGCATGCAAAACCTTGGACATGCATGGGCAACGGAGCCCTGTGAGCAGTTTTCCCATAAAGAAAGCTCTCAATACAGCAGACCTGTTTATACTTAAATATATCATAATCTGCAGAATATTTGGCCAAAGTGTAGAAGAAGAAAAAACAAGCAAGTAATTAATGGGTGAGGCATAACATTTAGATCTGGAACTTTCAGTATAATTAATCTCACAGGAAAAAATGAGAGAGAGACAGAGAGACAGACAGAGACAGAGACAGAGACACAGAGAGACAGACAGACAGACAGAGACACAGAGAGAGACAGAGAGACCTACTTCTTCCATAAGAGAGAGAGAGAGGAGGGAGAAAGAGACAGAGACAGAAACAGAGAGAGAATGAATGAATGAATAAACTTTATTTTACGAAGGTAGTGGAGAAGACAGAGACAGAGAGACAGACAGACAGACAGAGACAGAGAGAGACAGAGAGACCTACTCCTGTCATAAAAAGCCTGTTGGGTGCATCAGTCCCCTGCTTCTGAACCAAATCTGGTGTTTGGCCCACAATGCCAAGCAGAGAGCAGCAGAATAATCTGCAGAATTTTGCCAGATGATGGCAGAAGCTGGAAACAACCCCCCCCCCCCCCCCCCCCCTGCAGCTCTGAGCAACAAGGATACGAGCTCCAACCTCAAAGACGTTGTTGTTGCCGATTATCATGACCTGGCTGTTCTTCTTCTCCTCCTCTCCCTCTGGAAACCTGCAACACAAGCGCACGGCAGTCAGCGGGCAACCATCTTAATTTCTGTTTTCTCCCTCGAAACTGACTCATTAGAGACGCAGGCAATCAGATCGCGCTTGGTCTGCTCAGAAAGACAGAACAGCGCTATAGTTGCCATTGTGAAGCGCGCAGGGCTCATCTGAAGTGAGGCACTCAACAAATGTTCACATAAAAATAAAAATAAAGCTTAATTTGCATTGCGTATCAACAGTACAACCACTACCGGCTTGTTTTCAACTGTAAATCGTCACAACTCTGAGGCAGAGACAATTAAGGCATAACAAATTGATAAATAATTAGTAAATAAATGATGGAAGTCATGTTGGCTGCATTCCTGAGTTGGATGCTGAAAAAAGAGAACTAAATGTAAGACCAGCCAGTCACACCAGTTCCCATACTGCATTGCCTGATCAAATGATCACAGAATCGGAAAAATGGTCACTTCTCAGAAGACTCTGGGACGGTGTGTCTCTTTTTTCCTTTGTTTGTTTGTTTATTTTTGTTTGTTTTCCCTCTTCCTTTATTTGTTCTTTTTGTTTTCCTGCCTCAGAATATTTCGGATTAGTCTGGTTTGCCTTCTGAGGAAAAAGCCAGCTACAATAAATGTGGCTATCATTATGGCAAACTTTACCAATACACACCAGTCTTCACAAGTAGCCACTTAACCTGATTTTACGATCATACGTTACAAACAAACAGAATCTCACAATCACTGAATCAGCCACACCTCACAATCAGCCAACACACCTCACAATCAGCTAACATACCTCACAATCAGCCAACACACCTGACCTCACAATCAGCCAACACACCTGACCTCACAATCAGCCAACACACCTCACAATCAAGCCATAGTCTCTGACAGTCGGCCATCACATCTCACCATCAGGTGTTTTGTGTAAACCGTGGTCAGGCCAGCCTCGGGGGTCCTACCTGTTAGTGATGTGCACCAGCTCCTCGATGATGTTGAATTCTCCGATGATGACAGGCCCGGCCTCAGCGATGATGCGCGCCTTGGGATGAACCACCGTTCTGGCACCTGCCACACCCAGAACAAGCTGCAAGTGACTGTGGCCACCCTTGCCTCCACCCCACCCCCCCACCCAGACCCCACCCCCCTCCCCAGCCTACCTCCCAATGTTTGTAACATCTCCTTCACTCATTAGCAGCACAGGCCAAAGATAAGCACTTCAAAGTCGAAAGTTTGTCTCAAGATGCATCCTTGAATTTTTACTTTTTCTTCAGTGGGCTGACTTGCCTTACGGTGTGTCTGCACAGACTGTCCCTGTATGAAGGCCTATGCAGTGATGTTTCTGCACAGACTGCCCCTGTATGAAGGCCTATGCAGTGATGTTTCTGCACAGACTGCCCCTGTATGAAGGCCTATGCAGTGATGTTTCTGTACAGACTGTCCCTGTATGAAGGCCTGTGCAGCACTGTTTCTGCACAGACTGTGCTTGTGCAAAGGCCCACGCACCAATGTGTCTGCACAGACTGTGCTTGCACAAAGGCATATGCAGCATTGTCTCTGAACAGACTGCACTTGTGCAAAGGCCTGTTCAGCATTGTCTCTGCACAGACTGTGCTTGTACAAAGGCCTATGCCGCAATGCGTCTGCACAGACTGCACTTGTGCAAAGGCCAATGTGCCGGTGTGTCTGCACAGACTGTGCTTGTACAAAGGCCCATGCACCAATGTGTCTGCACAGACTGCACTTGTGCAAAGGCCAATGCACCGATGTGTCTGCACAGACTGTGCTTGTACAAAGGCCCATGCACCGATGTGTCTGCACAGACTGCACTTGTGCAAAGGCCTATGCACTGATGTGTCAGCACAATGTGTGAAGGCCTATCCACCAATGTGTCTGCACAGACTGCACTTGTGCAAAGGCCAATGCACCGATGTGTCTGCACAGACTGTGCTTGTACAAAGGCCCATGCACCGATGTGTCTGCACAGACTGCACTTGTGCAAAGGCCTATGCACTGATGTGTCAGCACAATGTGTGAAGGCCTATCCACCAATGTGTCTGCACAGACTGCACTTGCACAAAGGTCCATGCACTTATATGTCTGCATAGTCACATGCACACATGTGTCACAGACTGCGGTTGTACAAAGGGCCATGCACCCACGTGTCTGCACAGACGGCCATTTGTCCAAAGGCATGCACACTTACATGTGCAAAGACTGCCACTTGCACAAGGGGCCCATGCACCCATGTGTCTGCACAGACTGCCACTTGTGCGAAAGCCCATGCACTGATGTGTGCACAGACTGCCACTTGTGCAAAGGCCAATGCACTGATTAGTCTGCACATGTGCAACATGCATCTCCACAGATTTCCCTTGCACAAAGGTGCATGCGCTTATGTGTGCAAAGACTGCCACTTGTGCAAAGGCACATGCACTTATGCGTGCAAAGACTGCCACTTGTGCAAAGGCACATGCACTTATGTGTGCAAAGACTACCACTTGTGCAAAGGCACATGCACTTATGTGTGCAAAGACTACCACTTGTGCAAAGGCGCATGCACTTATGTGTGCAAAGACTGCCACTTGTGCAAAGGGCCCATGCACCCATGTGTTTGCATAGACTGCCACTTGTGCAAAGGTGCATGCACTTATGTTGTTATTGTTAATCGCTTTTATATAGCACTATTCTCCACTTTCGAGCAGACTCACTGTGCTCACATACGATTCTACATGAGTGACTAGCTTTTTTTGAATATCCACCAAAGTGGAGTACTTACAGCACTGGCATGGCTGGTGCCACATGAAACTACTGCCATCTTGGCACGTTCTGCGTACACCATACAACCATGCACCATGTCACTTTATGCAAAGCCACATACGTAAGGTGTATGCGTGTTTAGCTGTAACCTGCCACCTACACTTTTGACAGAATGACCGGGTCTTTTACGTGCTATTGCAGTAACACGGGGGTGGAACGGATACCAAAATAAGAGTCAGCACAGAAAGTTGACCCTGGAGAAGAAAATTCTCCCACTACTCCTGCAGTGATTCGAACCCACAATCTTTCAATCATGAGTCTGGCGCTCTAACCACTGAGCTATTCCCGCTCCCCAAATGTGTGCAAAGGCCCATGCGCTGATCAGTCTGCACAGACGCCTCTTGTGCAAAAGGCCTATGCTCCAGTGCACACTTGACTTGTGTGTTCCGGTTTCATGTGACACTCAAACAGCTGCCTTCCAAAGCTATTGCAACTACAAGTGTAACATGTTTGTTTTGAATCATACAATCCTTGCCTGTCAGAGGTCTGTGCAGAATACAGAATCATTATTGACTATCTATAGATGAGTAACACATACATTTGCCTTTGGAGTGAACATAATGACAACATAATATGTAAATTATATACACACATATTAGCAAAACAAAGTTTCCTTTTGCACAAGTCTGTGGGGCACAAACACACACCCAAATCAGCTGATGACAATGGCTACATACAGAGTAAAGTGGTATGGTGGCACAGACAATGAAACAATGAAAATGAGTTTCACAGACAATGAAAAAATGAAAATGAGTTTCACAGACAACGAAACTGCTGTGCGGCATAGCATTTCAATTTTTGTTGTTGTTGAAAACAAGAATGACAACAAAAATCATTAATGCCTAAGCCTAATGGGAAATTCAGGTGACCGTATCCAGGTACAGCTGCAGCAGCTGCAAGAGCAGTGCTACCCATTTCTACCAGTGTGTGCAGTATTTCTGTGTGTCCGACAGCATGGCTGCCAGCGTTTGGGATTTTTAATGTGCATGATGCGTGTAATGGCATGCAGGAGCTGTGCAAACACTGTAAGAGGGTCTGCACTAAAAGATGACTATGGGAGAAAAAAACCTTGCTGCACCAGGGGATTGAACCCACATCAGTACTGCAACTGCCCAAGCTATCCTGCCCAAAAGTACCCTCATGCTGATTTGTCATCTTTGTTCTCTTTTCTACCAGCCCATCACCAGTGATGCCTGCATTTGTAAAAGAGTGTGAGTGTGTGTGTGTGTGTGTGTGTGTGTATGTGTGTGTGTGTGTGTGTGTGTGTGTGTGTGTGTGTGTGTGTGTGTGTGTGTGTGTGTGCATGCATATGTATGTGTATATATGCATATGTGTGTGTGTGTGTGTGTGTGCGCGCCTGCGCGTGCGCATGCGTGTGCCTATGAGCATGCATGCATGCATGCATGTGTGAGTGCACGCATGAGTGCATACGTGAATGTGTGCATGCATGCATGTCTGTGTGGGGTGGGGATGTACACATGCATGCAATTGTGTACACACGTGTGCTCGCATGTGCACATGTCGGGGGGGGGGGGGCATGTGTGTATGTGATGAGATGCACACATCTGTAGGCTTTTGTAAGCACCCCAAGCTCTCATGAGATGAAACTGCATAAATAATCTCCTATCATTATTCATGTTCATGCGGTAACAAAGAGTAACCCCGGCCTTCATCTATCATGTTAAATAAAACAAGTCAGTCACCAGCTGTTCAAGCTGCAGCCCCCACACATAATCAGGTATTTGCCTTAATCAATGACCTAGACTTTGCATCACAGGGCCTCTTTCAAAAGGACTGATTGCCTCAAAACATGTGAGAATCTAGGCGAGATCAAGAGGAGGGGGTGAGCTGGACTCTCATGAAGACGTTAGGATTTTGTGTGTGCGTCTGTTTGTTTTATTTGTTTGCTGGTGCATGAAATCATAAGTCATGAGGACAATCATAATGACAAGGTGGGCAAAGATCATCCTGGATTAAACTTCCAAGATGGTGCAGATCATCATCAGTGTTAAGATGGGGATAGCTCAGTGGTAGTGCCAGACTCATGGTTGAAAGATCATTTGAGTGACCGGAGAATTTTCTTCCCAGGGATCAACTTTCTGTGCTGACTTGTATTTTGGTATACATTCCAGCCCTGCATTATTTAGCACGTAAAACTAAAAGATCCTGGACATTTTTCCAAATGTGCATGTGGCAGGTAACATTTAAACACACATGTATACATGCACCCTATGTATACGCGTGGCTTCACATGAAGTGATGCTGTAAACTGGTGTCTATTGTACACTGTACACAGAACACACTGAGATGAGCAACACGACTCCACAAGTATACCACTTTGATGGATATTCAAAACTGCACCATTAAAAGGCTCCTGTCACTCATTCAGAATCACATGTCATGTGACAAGAGCACAGTGAGTCTACTCAAGAGCAGAAAATAGTGTCATATATATAAAGTGATCAATAATATTTAATAATAACTAAGACAGCTATCTTGTCTGATGGTACTATATTACATGTGTATTTAAAAGCAATAGTGGATCCAAGCAAAAGTATCACCTGCAGGTTAAACATACAAATCTCAAGGAAAATCAGTGGGGTACTTTAAAACAATATCCTTATTTTGAAGTTTTGAGAGCCGGTTTGGCCTAGGCTGGTAGGCTGGTAAGCGGAAGGACCTCGGTTCAATACCACTTCGGCTCTCCTTTCTCTTCAAAAAGGTTGTGGTTTGTGGACACAGTCTTGTGACTTTGTCCATCACTTCCTACTGAAACATTAAAATGGCTCTCATCGCTGCCCATCTTAATGCAGATCATTCTGGTGGTGACAGTGTAGCAATAAGTATATAATCTCCCTCCCTCCCATCGCCCTCTTCCCCCACCTCCATATCCCCTTCCCCCCATCCCTAATAAGCCTTATGGTTTCTGTGGACATTAAGCACCATGTTTACTTACTTACTTTTTGAAGTTTTTAGTAGTAATAATAATACTTAATAGTGGGGTACTAGAAGCTAGAGCACCCTTTCTCAAATTAAGCCCAAGGTGCATGCATTTCATACTGTAAAAACAACAACAAGCTTCAAAACACACTACATTAACAATAACACACAAATCTGTCATCAACACACTATAAAAAGCTATGGAATCACATTTGGAATCACATGTGACAAAAGCTTTGTGAGTCTGTTTGAGAGTAGAGAATAGCACTTATCATCAATCACTCAATCATATTGGGTGATTCTGCGAAGCTGGTTTGCTATAGAATGAATGCGTTTTGTAATCTTTCGCACAAGAAGTCGCAGCGCACTTCTGGACCGATTTCTGAGTAGGCGTTGCTTCGCGCTGTGTATAACAGTGGAAGTTGAAATTAGAATCACGAAGCAGTACAAATGCCAATACTGTTGCAGTTGCAAAAATTACTGCAGAAAGGGGATGGAGGGTGGAAAAAAAAGTGTCTTTTCGTCGTTTTTTGGCTGACCAGAAGATCGCGAGTTCGTAGAAAAAATGCGTTTTGGGGCATCCTATAGCACGAGCAACAAGTTATTACTTATTGCCAGACACAATATGACTACGGGCCTCCAAAAATGCCTTTAAAGTTGACAGTGTACAATTCACAAATTCACTGTCATCGCCTTCCATTGTGAAGAAAGTACACACCGGAAGTAAAAGCAGCCAAGGGACTTAAGCGATGCCGAGCAAAAGTCAAGGGAGTTAACAACCCAGCCTGAATCGCCCAATAGAGAGGGGAAATGAGGGGGAAACAGGGGTGAGTAAGGCAAAGTGTGTGGGGCGGGGAAGAAGGCGGGGGAAGCACAAAGAGAGACTCAAAGGGAGAGAGTTTTTGAGAGAGTATCGATTGGTAATTCGTTAATTGTAATGTGCGTTTGAGTGGGCGATGGGTTGGAAGATTAATTGGGGTGCATGTGGGTTTCCTTGAGTGTGTGGGTGTAGGTGTAGGTGTGTGATTGTGTATGTATAAAGAAAAACATACAATGTGCAAATACCCATAATTATACAAATCAGTGGTATACAACAAGCATACAAAACATGAAAATTAACAAACATTTTCATCCAAAGCCTGGCAAAAACATGTACACACAAGATCACACACGCATGTGTGCACACGCACATACACATAGGACCGCACACACACAATGCCAATAAAGATTAAGTTTATGGCAGAACACTATACTTAAGGTTCTGTTTGTAGAAATGTATGTATTGTAACTGTGGTTTTCATTAAGCTGTTTACGCAGTGCAGTGAGTTTAACATATGTCACAGATTGGTGCCTTATAAGAATGATCTATTATTATATCATATATGACATAGTGATGGGGGGGAGGGGAGAGAGAGACTGCATATAATATCCATGTTACCATCCTATCCCTAAGGAGCTAAAATTCGAAGAAGTAGAAAAGAAAAGAAAAAAAGAAGAATCTTTTAGTTTTACAGAATAATTACTATTTTATAAACATTGATTGAAATTTTGTTTATGTAATTAATAGGGTTTACTGTCCTCTTGGTGGTGTGTGTGTGTGTGTGTGTGTGTGTGTGTGTGTGTGTGTGTGTGCATGTGTGTGTGTGTGTGTGTGTGTGTGTGTGTGTGTGTGTGTGTGATCTTGCACACAGTTATGCTTGAACCCTTGCTGATGTTTACAATTTTTACACTATCATGATTATGTGTTGGTTTTTGTTAAATTGCTGATAACATTTTCCATCTCGATGTACATTATGTGTAATCAACACACAAGGTAGTTAATCAGCACTCAAAAGACATCACAAAACTTGTACAAAAACAAAGACCTGAGTCGCCTGCAGTAACTCTCACCTGGCATGCATGTAAATACAAGGTCCATAAACTCCACCTACATCCTCTGTACCTCTGGTGGAGTTTATGTACCTTGTATATTTACACACATGCCAGGTGAGAGTTACCATGGGCGACACAGGTCTCTCTTGTTTACTTGTGTGATGTCTTTCATTTCAAGCGCTAATTAACTCCCTTGTGTGTTGATTCTGCATGAGCACTCCGGGCCTTATTCTGTTTCAGATTTGTATATTATGTGTGTTATGTTTGTTCAGCGCTTTGAGCCACAGGGTAGGCACTTTTAAAGTGACTTTACAAATTTTCATTGTTATTATTATTATTTAAAAATAGAACAAATGAATAAAACAGACATAAAAACATTTGCATTTTTTTTTTTTTTTACATTTTCAGGCCAGCTTCTGTCTTCACTTTAGTTCTCCTAGATACAGTACTACTATTAGTATTATTTGTTATCTAAGCACATCTAAAACTGTACAAAATTTACAATTCAGTACTGTTGCTGTGTATGTTACCTATTGTGATATCCCCAATCAGCTCACATTCTTCACAGACCACAGCACCAGGTGCAATCTTCACACTGCAAATACAACATAATATCATATAATTATATATTACAATAATATAACCTAATAAGAATAAATTTTCAAAAACACTTTTACTAAAAAGTAAAATTATACTTACTGCTGCTGTTGCATGGTCAGCTGATAATGGTAATGTTCTAACAATTATGATGATGACAATGATGATGATGACTGATCACCAACTTTGAAATCAAGCCTGGGTACAGCATGCACTCACTCAGTGGTCACACAAACTTTCTAATTTGCTTGTAAATTCCTCTAAAGGACCAGTTATGGCTAAAACTCTGTGGCAGTGCCATTGTAGTAGTTCTATGAGTGTGACTGACATTAAAAAAAAAATTGGCTTCGGACAAACGCCGACAGACCAACACCGCTGCGCACCCCAACCCGTCGCGCCAACTCCTGATTCCTGGATGCTAACGACGTATGTCAGTATTGTAAACAAACAAAAATTCTGATATTTGTGACCCAAAATGGCGTTTAATGGCGTTATATTACCCACTTTTTTTTCCGCATGCCACCTTTTTGCCTGTTTCCACTACTTCATGGACCAAGACCATGAAACTTGAAAGAGCTCTCTAAAGAGGAGAAGATCGTCTGCTACACGACACCTTGCAAGTTTGAAATATTGGATGGAGACAAATCCAACCGATTCCTCCCCACAAAACTGAAACAAAGAAAATCAGAACTTTACGGGCGCTGATTATCTGCGCATGCATTTTCGTCTTTTGTGCTCCCGGATGAATTAAAGTATTTTTATAACAAAAATCAGTCAACGCCAACCTCGACTTGTTAGGAGCAGCCATTTTGTCAGGTATATCTCGATCATGCGAGATCTAATTAACAGAGAAAATATCTAAATATATTTTTGATATATCTATCTATCGCAAACACAATTCTTGTTTTGAAGCACGTATAGTGATTGGAAGTTATTTTTTATGAACAAAATATTCATAAAATTTTGGTTAGGTGGTCCCATGTGACTTAGAACAGCAGACGTCATTTGCTAAATTTCTCCGCCGACTTTCGGCAAGGAGATGCTCAAAGCCTCAGACGCCATCGTTTTGGACGAGAATTTCGGCCCGCAGACGCAAGAGAAAAAAGAAAATATGCCAGCCTTACAAAGAACCAACATGTGAGCTCCGTGTTTTGTTGTTTTAAACAGCATATATACGAAAGAAAACGAATGACGTAGTTGGATAGCTTTGGTCAACAACATGGCGGCCGCGGTGCTGTGGTTGTCTAAAAATAGATTTTAAGCTAGAAATTGTGAGCGATGGAAGTGTATTATTCCCGACCCACTTGCAGAGCTGTGTTACAACTTGCAGAACTTTACTGAGTTAGTGAAATGTGTGGTCATCGTTATGTTCGACATGTGATGTATCAGTTAAAATGCGGGATTAAAAAAAATTTAAAAAAAATCTGAAAAATGCTACTTCTGTAGTCCACTGTTGAAACTTGAAGTTGTGCCAATAGATAGAAGAAAAAAAATGGTAATGGAGTAATATTTTTTAATACACTGTTAAAATGATTCACAAAATAGTTGTCTTACTTGTATGGTTTATTTAAAAACAGCTTGGATATTCTTTCACCAGTGTCAGTGACTTACTGCGTTTTATTTCTAGCAGTAGCACGCCCCCTGAGGTAGCGATGTGGCAACAACTGAAAAGCCCTCAGTCTGAGTCTGAAACCTTTGTCTGAAGTGTGTCTTGACCTGACCCAAAAAGCAAACCTCCTTTGTTGAACATGTTGTTTTGGCCTGATCCCAAGTTTAAAATAATTAATATTGTCACCATTCATTCATTGGAAGAGTCCCATTTATTATAAAATTTGTAATTGTAAATTACAGTATTGGTTCCCACACCCCTCACTCATGGTCATAGGGTAGAGCTGATACTGTCATAGGGTAAAGCTCATAGTGTGATGCATGAACCTTTTTCTGACACTAACACAGTAACAGTAACAGTCTGACTGTAGTCTGAGCCAGTGGTCACAGGTCACTGAACTTGTTTGGAAAAAGAAGGCTGGTGGTGGTAAAAATCAGTTGTATAGCCCTATCTAATATTTGCTCAGACACTAGTAAAACACAACACTTAACTCTGTAGTGTAACAGTATCAGTGACTAGTATTTTAGTAAGTGAGGCTCAGACTGGAGCAAACCAAATGTGCTGTGATGGAAAGGTGTTATCAGTTAATCTTAATGGGCTATCTGTCCAGGCCAACAGGATAAGAAAGTAAAGATTTTAAAAGGTTTGTTTTCTGTTGAAAAAAAAAAATCAGTTAATATAATTAATAATAAGCTATCTATCCAGGAATTATATAATTATAAACATTTGTTTCTGTGGTTTTTTTGGTGTTTTTTTTTTTAATCTGGCCTCACTGACTGGTTACTCTCAGTCTCAGTTCAGTTACTGATCAGTGTTAAACAGTTTTAAGTACAGTTTTGGCAACAAATTGCACCAAATCCCTCAGGTGTAAAGTAATACCCAGTTACAGTTTACACTCACAGCTTCTCATATTACCTTAATTATGATGAAACAAAATGGTAGTTGGTACCTTGTTAATGTTACTGTTAGTTATGTTACTGTTGCAGTGTTTGTTTTTAAACAGACCTGTTGCAGTGGGTTTTTTTTACTTGTACTAGTTGTAGTTGTACTAACGTAGCAGAAGCACTGGACATCAGTTAAAATTATTTTCGAAACTGTGACATTGAGTGGTTGACTGCTTAGCCAAAAATTAGTTTAAACTTTAAATATTTCCCTTTGTCATACTCATAGTCATAGTAGATTGTCACCCTGATTGTCACCCTGATATAACCATACTGGTTGACTGTGCATAAAACACCAAGTTTTACATAGTATTACTATTAGTAGATTGCTCCTTTTACTTACTCAGTTATTGAAAACTAAAGCAGGGAGGGAGGACAGTTCAAGCACAGTAAGGTGCGGGCACCGCTGTGAGTGTGACTAAAATTTGAGTGTAATCCTTTCTAGATTTATTCCTGTCCTGTGGCTTGGCTTGCTTAGCCCTTTCATTTTTTTATTTTTGTTTACTCACACTGTATACATTACACGCCATTGGGCATCACAATCTGAAAAATTGTGTATGTGGTATTCAGAACTGCATAAAAAATAGGCATAAAATATGCACGAACATGATTCCTGCCCCAAGTGGAGGCCTCAGGGTCCACTAGGTTGGCAGGGTGGTGTGTGAAATCCATTTTTCCCTGTTTCTACTTGCCCAGTTATAGAGGTCATATCACTATCAGTTGGTCAGTGTCACAGTCTTCACACACCTACCAGCTGACTGAGTGGTGGATGGGGGTTTACAAAGGGGTGGGTTTGCCCTGATACCAAGTACTATTACATTTACAGTATTACCATTAGTATGACAGTATGTATAATGTAATAGTTAATACTAGTGTAATACTTTATGAAGTATTGCGAGCATGCCAGCATGATTACTGATTTCGGTTGAAAAATCATAGTGGTCCCATTGCTGAGAATTACCAGAAGAAAAACCCCCACTGAAGTCTGAATAAGACCAGACTGTGCCCACCCAGAGCTTGGTTCCGTTAAGGATAGACTCAAGAAATCACACACAACCAGTGTTACTGTTTTGTACACAACAGTGTTAGACTTTTGAGCTCTGTAAACCATTGTATACTCATAGTCATAATAATTAATATTACCAACATTTTAATTTTTATAATGTATTTCACTAAAAATAAAAATATTTTTTTAGATTGAACATTTGAAGTTTGATGAAACATCTGTTACAGTACTACCTCTAGTAATAGTATCAGGATTACAGTTGAGTTAGCCCTTAAAGGCTGAGGGTTTGACAAAATTGTAATTCTTACTCTTAGAACAGAATCAGTATTTGTCACCTACATGATTTATAATATAAAACTATTAAAAGGTTGGAACACTAGTCATTCTTATGATCACTTTTGAAAGGATGCAAAAAAGAGATGGTCCCTCATTCACCCAGTCTTTGTATACATGTGTGGGTCTCTTTGTCTTAGTCTACTCTTAGCCTTATACAAGTTACACAAGTCTCACCACCATTCTCTAACTCTTGTATTAACTGTTTTGACTGCTTACCTTTTGTTCATGATGTTTAGTTGCTGATTCCCGTTTTATTCAGTTACTGACTGTCCGTTTTTTGTCTGCACACCACACATTTGCTCACGCTTACCATGGTCATAGCAATCAGGAAGGGAAGAAAAATCGTACAGTTACACATTTTGCACTGATTTGTTAGCTGTTCAATATAAATGTTGAGCATCAACTGATTAAACGTTCAGTGATTCATTGTTCGACAGATCTCCTTACATGAGTCGTGAGGGTGCAGTTTTTTGGCCAGGCTAAGCTGAGTAGTCGTGTTGCGTCTTTGTGGTGACAGATGGGCGTTGTGGTTAAAACCGTTCAGTTTGAAACCTGTCGCCTCCACCACATAGGGCAGTGCACACCATGCCTCATTAAGCAGTCAGTGCCATAACACTAACAGCCACCAACCATCATTTCATGTTTTTTTTGAGATTTTTTACTTTTTAAAGCAATCAATATTTCATGAAAATGTTTAATTTGAGATAGTTTCTGGTTTGTGTTTTACTCACCCTTTAAGTATGTTTTTAAAATCTGTACATATACCAGTTTTACTTTTAACATGTACACACTTTTTAAAATTGTTGACAAAATGTATCTCGCCTTGATATAACCGTACTGGTTGACTGCGCATAAAACACCAAGTTAGTTTTGATTGATGATCACTTATATAGCGCTATTCTCCGCTCTCTTGAGCAGACTCACTGTGCTCACATGTGGTTCTACATGAGTGACTAGCTTTTTATAGCGTGTTTTTGAATATTCACCAAAGTGGTGTACTTACAGCGCTGGCATGGCTGGTGCCACATGAATCTGCAGCCATTTCGGCACAAGTTCTATGTACACCATACAACCACGCACCATGTCACTTCATGCAAAGCCACATATGTAAGGTGTATGTGTGTTTAGCTGTAACCTGCCACCTGCACTTTTGGCAGAATGACCGGGATCTTTACGTGCTACTGCGGTAACACGTGGGTGGAACGGATACCGAAACAAGAGTCGGCACAGAAAGTCGACCCTGGAGAAGAAAATTCTCCAGCCGCTCCTGCAGGGATTCGAACCTGTGACTTTTAAATCACGAGTCAGGCACTCTAACCACTGAGTTATTCCCGCCCCATACTCTTCATGATTTTTGCTACCTAGACAACTTGATTCTTGAGCATAGCAAATGAACTAAAAGGAGTGTGTTTTCATAAATTATGTTTTACTTGGAATGTTTCTAATAGTCAGCTCTGTATATTTGCTCTTTGCCTCATAACCGTAGATTTAACTGTTTATCAACTTTTAAGCTTATTGTCGTATATTGAGAACTGTACTGTTATTTATACTTTTTTTATACTTATAGGCATGTTTATTTCAGAGTCAGCTTCAACTTCAGGCTGGTCAGAGTGTAGGCTGTACCGATTTTGATAAAGTAGTCCAGTGATCAGCAAAGCTAAGACTAAATAGATTTATGCAAGAACAGAATTTTAATTAACGAGACCTGCTGCTACCCATGAACCTACTTCCTAGTCTGTTGTGTTGACAGTGCTGTTGTGTTGACCATATAGGATGATAGATACGCAGGGAGTAAGACAAACCAGAGCTAATCAATATAGGCAGGAGTGTTCTGTCAATAAATTGGATTAATGCAGAACCTTGGCAATTTAATTTTTATTCACAGGGGTTATCATCAGCTTCTCGACACATCTAGATACCTGTAGATAAAGTCAGTGTTGTTGTACATGCGCAGATCTCTGAAACAAGAGGGGCCATGAATACGCACTTCATCTGTTGATCAGGTCAATACTGCTGGTTCGAACACGCAGTTGCAGCAGCTGTATTTATGTTGGTAAATGATTGTGACAGGGCGGGCTCATTGTAAAGTAGGCTTCCTTTGTGCATGTGTTTGATGGAACAACAAACCTTTTCATAATATCAACAGTTTTAGATTGGTGTAAAAGATTTTGTTTGTGAAAGAAGAAGAAAATCTTAAATTTTGTACAATTTCATATTACATCCAAAGATGGGTAATTTATGCCAGTGTATAACATAATAACAACAACAAAAGTCCACTAAAGCATCAGAGAAACTTCAACAAGCTACCTACTTCAGCAGCATTTAACTTTTTGAGGTTTTCAGCTTTACCATTCATATCATCACCAAGAACATATAATAAATATATAATAAAAATTAATATGAAGAACATATAATAAATATATAATAAAAATTAATATGACTATATTATTATTAATTCCTTTTTCAAAACAACATCCTTTGTACCACTGTATTGAAAAACTTGATCAAACAACAAGACTGGTGAACTCTGATTTTATGTCATTGCTCATGTTCAGAATCAGATGATTTGAAAATTTCATTGAAAACATTTTGACCCAAACTTCTGTGAACTCCTTTTGTTTACTTTTAAATGAAATCATGCAGACTACAAAGGGATTGTACTCTTCTGTACTCTTTCCAAACACGACCGTTTCATTTTTTTAAGGCCAACTTTAGTGAGGAAGTAATTTTGATGGTGCCAACCTTTTTTACCTTTAACCTTGGGAGGGTTTGAGACAAAGTTTTCTGTAAGATGTGGTAGAAGTAAGCAAAAGTTAAGATTGAACTTTATTTAAACTATAAAAGTCTAACCAATCTAAACAAACAACAACAAAACTCAAACAAACAGGATTAACAAGTTTGGATCAAAGTTGTTGTTTTTAAGATTTAAAAAAAAAAAAAAGTATATCAATTATAATATTATGATAAATAATTCTGCATTTTGAAGTATAAAATTAAGGCTGGAGAGTCGAATTGAGGCTTTATAAAGAGGTTTCTCATCTTGATTAGCGTCATAGTTCTAAAAACTGCGCACATGGTGACTCATCCATAGATGGCTTATAAAGCCAGTTGTCTGTTGGGTCCCGGTATTGTGGTTGTCATTTTTGGGAGTTACATTACTCCTTCTTTCGTTGTCTTAAAAACTTTTTATGGGCCAGAGAAGAAAACATATCGACAGGTAAGAAGAAAGCGGTCTGATTTACAGAATATATGAAACTGAAAGACTGGCAAAGTGACTGTGATGAACTGTTGACTAGTCTATTGTAATTTTCTATTTATTTTGTATGCAGTGAACTTGTGAAGTGTTTGGGATTGCAACACTCCAGTGATTTCTGTTGAGTTTTGGAGGTGTGCAGAATGGCCTGGTATAGAAATGGGCCATAAAATGTATTTCAGCACTAAAGAGTGACAGTAAGCTAGCTTTTCGTAAATTTGTTGCTTGAAGTTGAATGCATTATAGTCATGAACTCTGGAACCCCCCCAAAACTGTCTTTGCAGAAATTATTTTAAAAGTAATGAATTACGAGAATATGTAAGGAAACCCCATTGAAATGAGTAATTACATGGGTTATAACTGTTAGAGTTGTTTAGCAGTAAGCCTTTGCTGGATGGTGGATAAGAAATGTGCTGTTTGTAAGTGTGTGCAGGAATCTATACAAATTACAAAATGTTCATACTACTTCAGTACTTGTAACTTGAGCATTAGTGATTCACAGTTTTATGATTATACTTATAGACTGTTATGTCATGACTGTGATGTCAAGATGAAAGTGGTAAAACAACTTGTTCCATATTATTGCATTACTTACAAGTTACTGCTGATGATGAAATATAGAAAAATAGAAAAAGAAGAGTTTTGTTGTTGTTCTGAGTTTGAGTTTGAAAGAAAAAGATCATGGGTGTTGCATCATACTTTATTTATTTATTTATTTATTTAATTTATTGCAGTGTTATAGTTTAGATTAGAACTAATAAAAAAAAGAATGTAGCTGCTTGAGAGAAAATGAACATGAGAGAGACTAGAGAGCAACTTCAAAGTTAGTCTTTGAAACAACAAACATGAAGAAGAGTTTTTGGCTGGCTCCACTTCCACAAGTTCCAGCTATTGCTATGTTAAGTTAACTAGTGAGTTACTGCTGGTATTGGTAAGGAGTGTTCATTGTGGTGGTGGTGTTTGTGTGATTGCAGTATATCCAGTAGCCGGTACATTATACGGCTGGGTCCCGTGCCTCTGTGGTGCTCCTGATGTGCCCCACGCCGGTCATGAATCCCAGGTAAGTTACACTATAGTTCTACCAGCAGTAAGTTTAACCCCTGCCTTCTCTGGCCGCTCGTAGAGCTGTGCTGGTGTGCCCCACGCCGGTCATGAATCCCAGGTAAGTACACAAAGTTTATGGCAAACATTCTTTCTCTTACAATGGTCCAACATTGCTTGACTCAGCATCTCTGTCAATGTGTGGCACTTGCATATTTTGTATGAGTTGTTGTTAATTGATGATCAGTGCACTTAAAGAAAGGGCACTTTATAAATTCATGGAAGTTATTATTATTTGGATGTGTTTTGGATGTGCTTTCAAAATCTTCAGTGTTGTAAAGTGAATTGTTTGTGTGTGTTTCCTAGGTGTCATTCGTGACAGAGGGCAACGGCGTGGGGGTTTTGAAAGCGCCCCCTGTCAGTGCTGAAGGCTTTGCTGCCAACGGCTCTCTTTTCGCTTCGTCGTCAGTGACGTCATCATCATGCGTTACGTCGTCAGTACCATCACCTGTGAGCAACAACAGCTCCACGGAGGTGAATGGTGTGACTGCCGCGCTGCACAGGCTCTCCATCCCTAACAAAGGTGAGTCCCCCCCCCCCCCCCCCCCCCCCCCCCCCTCTCTCATCCCTGCCCACCACCCCTTCTTTCTCTCTGTCTGTCTGTCTCTCTTCCCTACCCACCACCCCTTCTCTCTCTCTCTTCTCTCTCTCTCTCTCTCTCTCTCTCTCTCTCTCTTCTTCTCTCTCTCCCCGCCACCACCCCTTCTCTCTCTCTGTCTTTCCTATCCCCCTCCCCGTCCACCTGCTCACTGCAATCTCTCTTCCTTACCCCACCCCTTCTCTCTCTCTCTCTCTCTCTCTCTCTCTCTCTCTCTCTCTCTCTCTCTCTCTCTCTCTCTCTCTACCCCCACCCTCTCTCTCTCTCTCTTCTCTCCTCCTCTCCCTCTCCTCTCTCTCTCTCTCTCTCTCTCTCTCTCTCTCTCTCTCTCTCTCTCTCTCTCTCTCTCTCTCTCTCTCTCTCCCCACCACCCTCTCTTATCTCTCCCCTACCCCCATCCCTCTCTCTGTCTCTGCTGCCCCTCCCCTCTGTGTCTCCCTCCCCATGAATGCCTTTGCTGACACTGCGAGTGTTGCAGTGCTGTTGACCCCTGACCTTTGCTCTGACCGCTGTTCCTCTTTGTCTAATATCACCTTGCTGTGAACAGACATAAAAAAAACATTGATTGATTGATCATTTTCCCCCAGGTGTGGAGGTCGGCTGTGAGGCGGGCAGGGCAGTCAACCTGTGCTTCAAGGTGTGCCCGGTGGCGGGCGTGGAGGTGGTGTGGGAGACCATCCTGGTAGAGAACAAGCGTCTCTACGTGGAGGTCCCACCCGGCATCCTGCCTGAAGGGTCCCGCGAAAGGTAAGCTGGAGAGCCGGTGATGATGATGTAGAGCTTAACCCACTTGGCCCCACACCAGCCGCTGCCCTTTCGCTATGAAATCCCATGTGAAGGGAAGTAACTTTGTCAATGGATCCCGGTATTCAACTTTAAAAATCAATAATAAACACCAAACAAAAGTTTCAGCTCACCTCATATTTTTCCTAGTTTGCGAATACAGTGTTCTTATATATCCAATAGGTTTTGATTTTTTTTCACTCAAAAATAAAAGAATTTAAAAAAAATCCAATGTCAGAAATGTCTGCATGTGAATGTCAGGTTTTTGGGTGCCTATGGGGTAACCGACTTTGCAAAATTTCCAGTTTGAATCTCTGAAGATGAAGCTCCGTGAGTTTGTTAGGGTGCCCACGGTAAGCGACTGAGCCAAATTTGCAGTTCAAATCTCAAAGGCTGAGGCTCCGATGCCATTGCTAACAGTAGGGCTTTTGTTTATTTTCGTGCATCTATTGTGTGTCCATCTCGCAACTTTGAAAATTCACAGCGTCTCTCAAACTCCACCAAACTTTGAACAAAAGAGATCACCGGAAGTAGTAAACAATAGCGGTAATGAGGCTACAACTCTCACGAGAATCCCATTGCATAAGCTGAGATGCTGGTATGGAGCATCTGCTAGCCATCCGCTACCGGATGGTCTGGGATTGCGCGGTAAGGCAAAAGAGTGGGCGGTGACGGGCGGTCTGGGGCCAAGTGGGTTAAGAGAGGCTTACTGTCAGTCATGTGGCCTGGGGTAATATGGCATACTCAGACTCGTGTACTCGTATGATTTGGGCATATTTTGTACTTGTAAATTTTCAGCATACAAAAATTTGAGAGAGAAAAAAAAAGTCATCAGTATTTCTAGACACTTTTTGCAGTTCCTTTGTTTTCCTGTCCAGAATATTCAATACGCCCAGTTCTGGGTTTTCAGTGGCTCATGTGTAAGTTCCACAACCTCTCCCTGCCATGGACATGGTGTCGGTTTCTGTATTGTGCTAATGTAGTCTCAACTGAATTTTTGGGCAGTTCAAAGTGAGGCTCGTATTTCCACTGCAAAGTACGAGCATTGGCCAACTCTGGAAGCCGTGTTGATATTATTTTTAGATTGTTTTCACTGAGATTGAGAGCAAAATGAAATGGAAAGATACGAAAATACTTAACATTTCCTTAACATTTTTTTTTTTTTTTTTTGGTATACTCTTGTTTGTATTGGAGTGAAAATGGGTGTGCCCTCGCAGACAGCATGATGATTTCTGATCCAAAGGACAGTTGTGGTCAGATGGCCTGGTCTAAAGGATATTGTGGTCAGATGGCCTGGTCTAAAGGACATTGTGGTCAGATGGCCTGGTGTGGTATCACATATTGCCCACAGAGACAGAACGGTGATTTCCGGTGTAAAGGAGGGTTGTAACCAGACAGCTGGGATGATACCGCATACTGCCAACACGGAGAAGGGCATTGATGGTCTAAAGTTTTATGGCATTGGCATTGATTGGTCTAAAGGAGTTTTGTGGATAGGATGGCATTGATTGGTCTAAAGGAGTTTTGTGGCTAGAATGGCATTGATTGGTCTAAAGGAGTTTTATGGCATTGGTTGGTCTAAAGGAGTTTTGTGCCAAAATTGGGGTTTGGTTTTGGGGTTTTGCAGCCAAAGAAAGGGCTTTGGGGGGTTGGGGTTTTTTGTTAATGATTTCCAGCACTTAAGATGTAGCCCTTTGGGGGAAAAGGGAATTTTTAAAGGTTTTGTTTGTCTTGTTTTTTTTTCCTTTTTGAGTTTAAACAGCTGCTTTTTGGGTGTTTTTTCCTTTAGGAGCACGCTCGGAGTTTCAGAGCAAATCAAATGCACGACGCTTCGAAGCAAGAAACAGACCTGACCGCTGTAAGTTCTCCATAGAGTGTACACTCTCTCTCTCTCTCTCTCTCTCTCTCTCTCTCTCTTTTCTCTCTCTCTCTCTCTCTGGCTTTCTGTTTGTGTGTGCTCGCTGCTGTGTGTTCTGTTTGTTCATGCATATTTTACATTTGGTTTTTAGCGGTGGTTCTCCAAGTTACCACTCTCTCCCTCACTCCCTGTTTATGTGTTCTTGCTGTGGTGTGTTTGTTCATGCATGTTTCATGTTTGGTTTTTGGTGGTAGTTTTTGTTGTTGAAGTTGGTTTGGGTTGGTTTGATGGTTGGTTTGGTGATACTTAATCACACCTTCCATTCTAAAAGTTTAAAAGTCATGTTGTTGTTCTATTGTGTTTTTGTTGTTTTTTTCATGAAAATTTTAAAATCTTGATATGAAACTAATATTTTGTGTTGACAGATATCTACATTATATAAAATTTAAAAAATTGTGTACAGACATAGAAATTTAAAGCACAGAAACTAAAATTTCAGTGAACCCTTGGCATCAGTCCTAGCAGCGCATGTAAGATGTACATCATGTAATCATACTTATTTGATCAGACATTGAGTTATACTGATTCAGTAGACCACCAGCCTAAATTTTACTGTTATTGTCTTTGTCATGACAGTGCTTCTTTTGTGTGCAATGACAAATGTGGCCTCTTCTTTTTTCTTTTTCTTTTTTTATGTGGTAAAAGTCCACAGAAGTTATGAAATGTTGCTTTAAAAGAGTTAACCACTGTTGCCCATGAGTGTTCCAGCAGTGCCCCATCCCCCCCCCCCCCCCCCCCCCCCCCCCCAGCCTTCAAAGGGCTAACCACAGTTGCCTGCTTCTTTTTTTCTTCTCTTTTTTATGTTGTAAAAGTCCACAGCAGAGCACAAAATGTTGCCTTAAAAGGGTGAAACACTCACAGGCATGAATGTTCCAGCATGTCTTTAAAAGGGTTAACAACTGCTGGGACACTCATAGGCAGGAGTGTACCAGCAGAGTGCCCCCCCTGAAAGGGTTAACTGCTCTGCTGGAATACTCACAGGCATGAATGTTCCAGAAGAGTCCCCCCCCCCCCCCCCCCCCCCTTCAAAGGGTTAACCACAGTTGCCTGCTGTGTTGCAGCCTCCCTGCTACGCGTGTTCAACTTTTTCGGGTTCTCCATCCTGCCACCCGGCCACCCCTTGGTGCCCAAGACAGAGGATCTCCTCTTCATGGCCTACGTCATCGACGGTGGTGACAGCAGCAGCGATGATGATGATGATGACAGCAAGAGCGACTGCGGAAGCGAGTAGTCGGCTAGCCAAGTCTCAGCACTGGGCACCTTGCGCCTGTTTTTTTTCTTTTCTTTCCTTCCTCCCTGTTTGTTCTTCTAAAGTAGTATCACTATGGTTTTCTAGACAAGTGTCTTGTAACTTCTTCTTTTTTTCTTTTCTTTCCTTCCTTCCTGTTTATTCTTCTAAGTAGTATTATGATTTTATGAACAAGTGTCTTGTAATTTCTTTTCTGTGGTTTGGGTTTGGTTGTCTGTTTTGTTTTGTTGTTGTTCTCCACCTGTGTGGACTATAACAGTATAAGGGTTGGATTTGTTTTGTTTTGGGGGGGTTTAGGGCAGTTGAATCACCACTATTCTGTGAAATTTATCTGGATTTTTGTTTGTTTGGGGGGGGGTGGGGGGGGTGATCAGGACCTGTTTTGTTTCATCCTTTCTTTCTGAGGGGTCATTGGGAACAAAGTGTGATTAACTTATTGGTCATAAGAACTTGTTATTTTTATCAGCGTTATTATGAATTGTTTTTTTTTGTTTTGGGGGATACCCATCGTCATACAGTTCCTGAAATATGGCGGTGTGATGAATTGGGTGAATAAGAAAGTACATGTTTTTTTTTGGTTTTGTTATTCAATTTATTTTTTATTCCTATACTTTCATTCTTTTTTCATTTTTTAAGTAATTTTTTTTAGTCTCATACTTGTGCAGAAAGTAAGAAATACTCTTGATTTGGTCAGTTTTTAACAATTTATTTGCTATACTGTTTGGAATATTTCTGTCACTTACACCCAGTCTGTTGTTGAATGTATTTGATGTGTTGAGCTCAGTGTCGTTGATCAGTGTCACGTGTAGATGCTGCCCCCCATCCCTTAAATGCTTTGGGCCATAGACCACACTTCTGACCACCTTAACGGACAGAGTACGCACTAACAATTGTGTGTTGGGCTGCCTTTTCGGTTTGCCTTCAAAGCTTCAGCAAAATACCCAACAGGGAAGAAAACTTTCTCTGTGGGCTTGGTAGATACCCTCCCCTGCAGTGTGGCTGTGAAACATATCAACTAATGGTATGGTTGACGTTTGGGTACTGCGTGGTAAGAATGAAGAAGAAGAAAACACAAAGAAATTGCAGTGTTGAAATTTGTGGATATCATTTTTTTAATTTTTTTCATTCACTGGCTCATGGTCTGTTTTCAGCTTTTTGCTTTGAATGCATGTACCATGTCGGTGCTTTGAAGATGGCTTCCATTTTCAGGGCCGCTGGCAAGAAACAAAATCATGCAGAAAGAAAAAAGTGCCGAAACCTCGCGTGCTGAAATTGGGCAGCGTGTTGAAGTAGATGTGTAGTTTCGTCCCTCCCACCTTCGCCCTCTCTACCCCCACCCCCTTGTCTTGTCCGTTGTCACTGCAGACGTTGTGTGCTTCACCAACGTCGCCAATACCTGGGATTCACGCTGTGGGCAACACCACCACACACCTGCCCACCATCGCCATCTCTCGTCGTACCCTTCCCTACCTGCACATCGTCAGCATTTACCTCTGTATCAGTCGCCGCCATATGATCGTTATGGTTGGCTGGGCATTAAAAGTTATCTGTGTATCCTCTGTATCAGCTACTTTTATTTCTCTTTTATTTTTTATGTTTTTTTAAGACTAAATTCAATAAATTCAGTTCACAAAAATTTGAAGATTTTTTTTACAAAAAACAAAGAAAAAAGAATATCCACTGAAATGGAGAGCTTGCAGCAACCAGTTGAATTAACTGTGAATCGAAACGAAATGGAAACTGGAATTTTCAGAATCGGACCCCTTTGCGTTTTTGCATCGGGCAAAGCACTAAATGTTGATGTGCAGGTGGTGAGCGACAGAAGCAGCCTCTCGCAGCCATCTTTCCGGTCGGGATGGTTGCTCCACGGTGAGAGATGCGATGCGTGTGCTTCATTACTAGGATAATGTTGGTTCTTTGTAAGGCTGGCACCGCAGCCATATCACTTCATCTTTGTGTTGTTTCACTTTTTATCTTACATAGTTGGAAAAATAAAAGTTCGCTTGAACAAAATCTGGGTGTCTTGTGTTGAAGTGTGTGTGTGTGTGTGTTCGTAGTTAGTCACTGGATTTTAAAGTCAACTGTACAGGGTCTCCTTGGGACTGTCAAACTCTGCCATAAGCTAAAACAGACTTTAATTTATAAACCCTATCTCAGGTCAGTCTGCAGAACCAAGCACTACACAAACAAAACATAACGTGCACAAATAAACCAACATTTTCAAAGTTATTCCCTTCAATGCTATTGTTGAAAGAGGGCATAAGGCTAGGACACAAGATTGTTAATTGTCCGTGCTAAACTCGTACACAGAAATGTGTCTCTTGCTTGCACATTGTGTAAAATTAACACGCATGCACACGAGCTGGTATCACCAACCGTTGCATGCAATTGATATACCAGATTAAAGATTATTTTTTTTAAAGACTGGACAAAATAAACACCAATGCATAATGGCAAATAGTGAACACCTACCATCATCTCCTAGCTGTCAACAAGAGCAATACAAAATGTTCTAGAATTTTCGGGGGGGGGGGGGGGGAGAGAGAGAATGGATCATTAGCAGAAAAATGACAAGACAGGGCAAGAGGACTCCGGGAGAGAGAAAAAAAATGCAAGAGGAGATAGAAAGGAGGATTCGAACGACGGCCCTGAGATTACAGACGGGAAGTGAAATCAAATGACAGCCCCGAGATTACAGACGGGAAGTGGAATCAAACGACAGCCCTGAGATTACAGACGGGGAGTGGAATCAGCCCTGAGATTACAGACGGGAAGTGGAATCAAATGACAGCCCCGAGATTACAGACGGGAAGTGGAATCAAACGACAGCCCTGAGATTACAGATCACAGCCCTGAGATTACAGACGGGAAGTGGAATCAAACGACAGCCCTGAGATTACAGACGGGAAGTGGAATCAAACGACAGCCCTGAGATTACAGACGGGGAGTGGAATCAAGTGACAGCCCCGAGATTACAAACGGGGAGTGGAATCACAGCCCTGAGATTATAGACGGGAGGTGGAATCAAACGTAAGCCTTGAGATTACAGACGGGGAGTGGAATCAAATGACAGCCCTGAAATTACAGACGGGGAGTGGAATCACAGCCCTGAGATTACAGACGAGAAGTGGAATCAAACGACAGCCCTGAAATTACAGACGGGAGGTGGAATCACAGTCCTGAGATTACAGACGGGGAGTGGAATCAAGTGACAGCCCTGAGATTACAGACGGGGAGTGGAATCAAACGACAGCCCTGAGATTACAGACGGGAAGTGGAATCAAATGACAGCCCTGAGATTACAGACGGGGAGTGGAATCAAATGACAGCCCTGAGATTACAGACGGGAAGTGAATCAAATGGCAGCCCTGAGATTACAGACGGGAAGTGAATCAAATGACAGCCCTGAGATTACAGACGGGAAGTGAATCAAATGACAGCCCTGAGATTACAGACGGAAAGTGGAATCAAATGACAGCCCTAAGATTACAGACGAGGAGTGGAATCAAATGACAGCCCTGAGATTACAGACGGAAAGTGGAATCAAGTGACAGCCCTGAGATTACAGACGGGAAGTGAATCAAATGACAGCCCTGAGATTACAGACGGGAAGTGAATCAAATGCGGACAGCCCTGAGATTACAGACGGGAAGTAAATCAAATGACGGCTTGAGATTACAGACGGAAGTGGAATCAAATGACAGCCCTGAATTACAGACGAGGAGTGGAATCAAATGACAGCCCTAAGATTACAGACGGAAAGTGGAAGCAAACGACAGCCCTGAGATTACAGACGGACTGAAAGTGGAATCAAGTGACAGCCCTGAGATTACAGACGGGAAGTGGAATCAAATGACAGCCCTGTTGAAATTCGGGGGGGGGGGGGGGGGGGGGGGGTATTCCTTTTGGGTATGAAGCATGGACCTATACTATATATATATATATATGTGTGTGTGTCCATGGTATGACTAAATACTCGTCTGCAGTCATTAGTTTTCTTTATGCTAGATGGTGCCCTGTTCCGGCGGAGCAAGGGCTTGGGGCGTACACACTGACACTGACAAACACTGATACAAAATGTATGAGCCCGCCACGGCCTATAAACAGCAAGTTTGTTGATGAGCCCATATCCATTCATTGTATCTTTATTTCGTCCTAATAAGTTCTTGTTTACCACCCCCCCCCCCCCCCCAACAAAAAAAAAAACAAGAAGACATTCAAAATACGGCGCTGGCTTAAATGCAGTCGCCGCAATTTATTGCTCCCTAGTCACTCGCTTGCTCTTTCTCTCTTTTGTTCGTTCACTGGTTTCAGTCGTTACTGAGATTCAGTGGTGGAATCGGGCCATTTTGATAATACCTGCCCATTTGCACTACACCCATAACTCACACGTAATGTACAAGTATGAGTAAGGCGCCATTACCTCAGTAACGTGAGCCAGGTGACCGTCCCTAATAAGCCTTATGGTTTCTGTGGACGTTAAAGGACAAGGCCAAGATTAGGGGTGATTTTTGACACGACTTCCGTTAAAGCTCGCTGAGAACAACGATGTAGGTGAAACTGTGATCTGAGGGTTATAAATGCACGAAAAAAAAGCATTTTCTGTCGTACCGAAAGCGTCGCCATGACGCCCAAATCACGTGACCATATGCCTACTACGGTCACTCTGGGGAGTCGCTGCAAAATGGCCAACTCGAGCTCCGAAGACGAAACTGATACTTTGCCCGAGAGACCCACAAGGATACAGCCGTATTAGTTTGAGCCTGTCGGGCAGGATTTTGAAAGAGTACCGGAACATCGTGTCAGCAAACCCCATGCGGTATTCGGCCATGGGGTTTGCCGAAATCTCACACATGTCTCAGTTCTAGGTGAGCCGGCCGAGCCGCCACTGACGGAAGGGCACAATATAGAACAGTAGAAATTTATAAGGCACTTAAACCTATCATCATGATGAGCCCGAAGCGCACAATACGGCAAAACAATAATAATAATGAATACTTAGAGCGCCTAACCCGCACATTTCTTTACAAATACATATATTGTCAAAATTCAGTGCCGCACTGATACAACATGAAGAGTCAGTGCACACAGTGACACTCACTCAGTGACACACACACACAACACACACACATGACACACACACACACACACACACACACACACACACACACACACACACACACACACACTACACACACACTACACACACACACTACACACACACACACACACACACACACACACACACAACCGCATTAGGTAGGTGAAATCTATACAGAATCAGTCAAGAACACAATGAAACTGACTATGATTCAACAACAACAACACACACAAAAACTGAAGAAAAAAGACTGAAAAAAACGCTCTTCCTTTGACGTCTTTCTCATCACTTCCAACACACACACGGCATGGCGTGCTTTTTGCAGAAGCCGCATCAGTCGCTTTTGACTGATATAGCGCTATTCCGTGCTCCGCTCTCGAGCAGACTCACCGTGTACATGTACTACATGTGGATGTTAAATTTAATGTTAAAAAACAAACACTGAAACAAACAAAACAACAACAAAACTGAAACGCACTTGAAAAAATTCGTACACAGGCAGCCAGAACTAAACAGATGTTTTTAGCCACTAGTGACTGAAGATCTGTCAGCCGGTACCGCAATAACAAATTGTACACGGATTACAACTTTTATTCTGTGGCATTGCACTCTCCCAGTTCCATTGCGAAAATTGCCAATAATGGTCCCTGCGGCAATGCATGAATCCAGATCCAGATGTTGAACGGTTGGACACAATACGAAAGACAGACGGAGCGGTGAACCATGCGCGTGTGACATGAGTTAGACTTGGTGCTTGGCCGGGGTGGCGATCAGTCATTTGAAGTCTTCACTGAGGTGTGGGGGCCTTCACTGGGGTGGTTCCAGTCGGTGGTGGTACGGACGAAGAAAAAGTTCCCGTACTGTTCAGTCAGAATGAGGCACTTCAGTGAAAAGGTCTGCAGTTCAGGGTTGGTGGTCTGTCTATGATGATGATGATGTTCACTGAAACGGTCCGGCTTTGGCTGCGGTGAAGTCATGAAATTTCGTTGGCCTATTTTGTCTTCTTCTTCTTTCTTCTTCTTCCAGTAATATCCAGGATCAATGTCTGATCATTACTGATATTTATGGTGTGCGAGAAGAAGGGGTGTGGCTCAGTGAAGCCGGAAAAAAAAGAAAAAAAAAATCTTATACCTAACCCTAACGCTGCAACAGGTCTACCAGTTGCATAGTAGCAAAGTGCCGCTGTGTGTCTGCTGGCAGGCAAAACTCTTTTTCTTCTTTGTTTGTTTGTGGTCGATCGCCTAATTTAAATATACTGAAGTTACAGCTAAAATAAGAGTAAATGTCACTGGCCGATTAGACGGTAATTTACGGAAGAGGAAAGTTATTGCATCACTGTGAACCCGTTTCACAGTAACAGGCGGTAGACAACTCGTACGAATAACACTGTTGTCAGACGAAAACACGTTTACCTCCCTTATTACACAGTAGTCTCGGTTAAAATGTTCCTTTTCTGAGACCATTGCGACGAAGCAATATGTTTCCTTGCTCCATGAAGAAGGCATATTGTACAACAGAGACCCTGTGAAAAAATCAAAGCTAACAGACAACATCAATAGAGTTTCAGAGTATGTTTACGAAAGGGATGGGTGTCAAATCGAAAAATCGAAAAACAAAGGGAAGGTATAAATGCGCGCGCATGCCGGAAACAGCCGGCTGTAGACGATGTTTCTGTGTTGTTAGTCTGCAACAAATGACAATCCTCATTACTTATTTTGGGTCCACAGCTCTCTCCTCGCATCGCCAGCGGACCTGGGAGAGTGTTGGACTGTTTCGTGATTCATCGGTTAGTGTCGCTTATGTGTTGTTTTTGTGATCTTGTGTGGGTTTTCTTCATTTGATTTCGTTTTCTGTTGGGTGCGTGTCTCATTCTCAATTTTATTTTTAATGTCTGGATCTCAGATTCTCTAATACACTGATCAGTAGCCAAAATTCTGTGTTTGTTTTTATCCTGCTTTTGAACCTCTGTGATTTTTTTTTCCTCTCTCCCGGTTGAGCACTTTGTGTGCAGTTTTTGGCCGTTTTAACACACACACACTATATAGTGAATCTACACACACGCACGTAATATGCAGAGCACACACACACACACACACACACACACACACACACACACACACAGGTACGCACACGGTGTCAAGTTTGGTTTGCTCACATGTTTTTATCTTCTTTTTTGTTGTTGTTTTATTGTTATTGTAATTCTTATATTTCAGAGTGCTTTCTTAGTCTTGTCTTTTTTATATTTTTTATTAATTTGTTACAACCTAGCTTTGAGCTTTGTAACTTGGTAAGTCAGTCAACTAATGATTATTTCTTAACTGTGTCAGTGAGTTGTGTTGAAACTTAATTGCATACATGTACTGATGTAGTTGATTTTCAGTAGCCGTTTAACTGAGCCCATTTCAATTGGTTAGTTAGCCTAAAATTTTGCTGAACACAATGTGTCGCTATCACTATCAGTGAAAAGTGAAATGTTTAAAGTTATGTCAAAAAAAAAAAAAAAAAAGAAGAAGAAAAAAATGATTTTTTAATATTTTTAAAAATGATCAGATGCATTATCAATATCAGTCATGGATGAGGAGTCATGTGACAAAAAAGAAAAGATAGTCTCAGAGAGATAGAAACAGAGATTAAGCCCTGCAAAAAAGATTAATGAGTTGGCTCATTGCCAGTGGGCAAACACATTATTCATCATTGTATCAGTGCAGTGTTTAGATGTTTAAATATCTCAGAACTTGATGATACTATTACTTTGGGACTATATTCATTTATTATTCATTATTCATAACGCTTGACAGTCCAAATATAATATACAGGGGCAGTGCTGATATTGATTTGTATTACTTGGACTTTTGGAGTATGAAGGGAAAATAACTGTCACAAACTCAAAGTCAAACAATAATAATAATAATGAATAGTTAGAGCGCCTAATGCTTGCACATTCTTTACAAATACATATTGTCAAAATTCAACGCATACAACTCAAAGACAGTGTGAGAACTGTAGAGATTAAATTTATGTAAAATACCTTGCTCAGTGCATGTTAAAATGAGTGAAATGGAAAGAGTAGAGTAGTCTTGGGTAAAACTAAATGTTTTGAAGTAGGAAAATTAGTAGACCTTCTAGAAGTGTGTTTTGTTCCACTGTTTGTAGTATTTAAATAATTTATTGAGCAAGATCCTGGTCTGGATTCAGTACTGAGCACTGAGAAACTGTGAGCACTGGTAACCACTAGACTCAAGTCTCCAGTCATATAAATGTAATATAATATGTAACATGCTTACTATGTACAGTGCAAGCAGCCTTAAAAGTGAGCGTGACATTTATGGTACATTTAATCTGTCTATTCCATCTCGGAACTGTGACAGTAGAGTTTTCCTTTCTGTGTAAGTAACTGTAACTGGTTTGTTCACACACCGCCACACACACTGTGGTGAATGTGCCTAGTATTGGTAGTAAGTAATCTCCTTTGTAAGGTTTTGTTATTGATGCATGTAGCTCGGAACTTATAATAGTTGGGCCTTTAGACTTGGAGTGCTTCAGTTCCAGCCTTTGGTTGTTGACAGGAAAAAGGAAAAGAAAAGAACAACCTTCCTTGGACTGTTGTTGAATTTCCAGTTTTGTGTTTGCATTTAGTAGCTTATTAATATGTTGAACTGACTTGCAAAATTGCATGTGGTTTTAGAGACTGTATGAGAAGAGTTTTGAATGTGTGTTGACTCGCGACATTGACAGTGTTTGTTCATCCTGAACTGCTGAAGTGACTGGATTAGCCCATTTTAAAAGGGCATTAAAATCGTCCACTTAGCATAAAGTACTAACTCAAACTTGAAACTAGCAAGCTTACTCCCAGCAGGGGCTAAACTGTTTCAGAGGATTGCGTTTGCGGTCTGTTCATTTGTCGTAGGTTCCAGGTTTCACTAATCATCGCATGTAGTCTCTGGAAGTGGAAGTCCAGGAACAAAGTAGCAGTGGTTTATATAAATTGTATCTTGATTAGCATGCACACATACACACACATACTAAAATATTAAATAATATCTTCTTTATTACAGGTTTTTTTTAATGTTCACCTTGCTGTCATTCTCAGTAAAGTTGATGTTTGTGACATCATTAGGATTCATTTATGTAAGATTCGGGCCGTACAGGATTTATATGATATACATTATATAAATAATTTTGCTTGTCGCATGGCCCAACTGTTCTGTTGTGAATGTATTGTTACATATGATATAGATGAAATAAATTTTGTTTTTAAAAACCAGCTGGTCAGAAGCCAGGACACCCTGTATCAGGTTGGTCCTAGATAAGATTCTGTGGTGTTCTCCACCACTGCCCCAGTGAAGAATTGATAAACTAATCCAAATGTGGCCAGCTAGAATGCTGTGCACATGCAACTATAGGAGGACAAATGAACGCTATCCTCTGTTCACAGTTCTCCTTCAGTCCTTGCAACTCTTTTGCCCAATAATAATAATAATAGTAATAATAATAATAAAGAGGATTTCTAGAGCGCCCATCTACCACACAAGGTGGCAGCACAGGGCGCTTTACAATAACACTAACCACACACACACACATGACACACACACACACACATAGCGTCGAACGAGGGGATGGGCTGCCATAACCGGCACTAAAATTAGAAGTAAGTAAGTAAGTTGCTGTTTTATGCCGAGTCAAACTCGTGCAGTTATATCAGGGCGATCACTAAAATTGGACAATATACATATATATATATATAAATGTATGTAAGGAATTTTGTGTTTGTGAAAATTGGTAGACTGTGGTGCGCAGAATAGATCAAGAGGAGTAGTGGACTATTCTGTAGCCTGCATGTGTAGACTTTACATGATATATATAATATATATATATGTACATGTACACAGTACAGTCAGGAGAAAACTAAACAACATTAGGCCAATTTGAGTGCAATGCTGTAGTGCAGGAGTAGAGGAGTATGAGGAGTAGTGGCCTATTCTGTCCACATGTGCAGACTTTACAAATTTATATAAATAGTCATCTGCCCCCCCCCCCCCCTTTTTATATATTTTTTACCTCATAACAGCTACCACACAGTGCCAACACAAAGACTCAAAAATATCAAAACACCAGTGAAAGAGACAACACATTTAACACAGACTAGAGGCAGAACAGCAGAACCAGGTGTAAGGCACATAAAATGACAACTCAGGGCATTTATATTAATTGGTAGACTGTTCGAGAATCAGACCATTGAAGGATAAACTTGTATTTAGTGTTAGTTACTGTTACTGCAATGGTGCCCTAAGAGGGGTCCACCAGCTGTCGAAAATGGACCAGTGCATAGTCATTTGATGCGGTTAACAACAGCAGAATTCAGAAGAGGAGATCATTTCCATGCAGCAGCTTGAGCAAGAGTGGCATGCAAAACTGATAATCATTCCAATTTACTCCGGGCATAAAAGACAGCAGAGAGGGAATTTTTCACAGGCCTCTCTCAAATTTCTCAGCACAGAGGGCTTTTATATTGATCAGAACTCACACCCACAGTACACTAACACAGGAGTGTGTGTGTGGGAAGGGGGAGGGGCTGGGGGTGGGGGCGCATAATTGAGATTTGTGTCATCTCACCAGCGCTGGCTCCAATCAAAAAACCATTTGAAGGAATGACGAAATCTGATTGTGCGAAGATCAAATATGCTGGGCCCTCTGGTTCAGATTGAGGAGAGCTGTGTGCACACCTCGCACTTTGTTGTTCAGCTTCAAGTCAGCGAGTTTTGCTGTTTTCGCTCAGCTGACATTTACGTTTGTTACGCGCAGCGTTCATGTGTACACACATACATGCTATCACGCACTCATGCATGCACACACACACACACACATATATATATATATACACACATGTACCTGTACTGCACAGCTACACGCACGCACGCACACACACACACACACACACACACACCATATATATGGCAGATCTGTATTTATAATATGTATACATACATGTATGTATTGTATACTCTCACTCTGTGTCTCTGTCTTCTCCCCCTTATCCCCAGCTCTTCTTTCTCTCTCTACCCCAATCTCTCCCCCCCCCCCCCCCCCCCCTCTCTCACACACTGTCTCTACTCTCAGGTCTCAGTTTCTCCCTCTCTCTCTCTCTCTCTCACTCTCTGTCTGTCTGTCTGTCTCTCTCTGTGTTTCTGTCTGTCTCTGTCTCTCTCCCTTCTCTCTATTCCCCCTCTCTCGCTCTCTCACTGTCTCAGGTCTCAAGTCTCTCTCTCTATCTCTCTGTCTCTGTCGCTCTGTCTCTGTCTGTCTGTCTCTGTCTCCTTCTCTGTCTCTCTCTCTCCCTCCTCCCCTCTCTACCCCCCCCCCCCCCCCCCTCTCTCTCTCCTTACTCTCACTCTGTGTCTCTGTCTTCTCCCCCTTATCCCCAGCTCTTCTTCTTTCTCTCTCCACCCCAATCTTCTCCCCCCCCTCTCTCTCACACACTGTCTCTACTCTCAGGTCTCGTTTCTCCCTCTCTCTCTCACTCTCTGTCGTCTGTCTGTCTCTCTCTGTGTTTCTGTCTGTCTCTGTCTCTCTCCCTTCTCTCTATTCCCCCTCTCTCGCTCTCTCTACTGTCTCAGGTCTCAAGTCTTCCCTCTCTCTTCTTCTCTGCTCTGTCGCTCTATCTCTGTCTGTGTCCTGTCCTCTTCTCTGTCTCTGTCTCCTCTCTCTCTCTCTCTCTCTCCTCTCCCTCTCTCCCCCTCCCCCCCCCCCCCCCCCCCCTTCTCTCTCCTATACTCTCACTCTGTGTCTCTGTCTTCTCCCCCTTATCCCCAGCTCTTCTTTCTTCTCTCTACCCCAATCTCCTCCCCCCCCCCCCCCCCCCCCTCTCACACACTGTCTCTACTCTCAGGTCTCAGTTTCTCCCTCTCTCTCTCTCTCTCTCACTCTCTGTCTGTCTGTCTGTCTCTCTCTGTGTTTCTGTCTGTCTCTGTCTCTCTCCCTTCTCTCTATTCCCCCTCTCTCGCTCTCTCACTGTCTCAGTCTCAAGTCTCTCTCTATCTCTCTGTCTCTGTCGCTCTTGTCTCTGTCTCTGTCTCTGTCTCTCTCTCTCTCTCTCTCTCTCCTCCTCCCTCTCTACCCCCCCCCCCCCTCTCCCCCTCTCCTTCTCTTCACTCTGTGTCTCTGTCTTCTCCCCCTTATCCCCAGCTCTTCTCTTCTCTCTCCTCCCCCATCTTCTCCCCCCCCCCCCCCCCCTCTCTCACACACTGTCTCTACTCTCTCGGTTCAGTTTCTCCCTCTCTCTCTCTCACTCTCTGTCTGTCTGTCTGTCTCTCTCTGTGTTTCTGTCTGTCTCTGTCTCTCTCCCTTCTCTCTATTCCCCCTCTCTTGCTCTCTCACTGTCTCAGGTCTCAAGTCTCTCTCTCTATCTCTCTGTCTCTGTCGCTCTATCTCTGTCTGTCTGTCTCTGTCTCTGTCTCTGTCTCTGTCTCTTCTCTTCTCTCTCTCTCTCTCTCTCTCTCTCTCTCTCTCCCCCTCTCTCTCTCTCCCTCCACCCCTCTCTCCCCCCCCCCTTCTCTCTCCTCCCCTCTCTATACCCCCCCCCCCCCCCCCCCCACCCCTGCCCCTTTCCCCACTGTCTCAGTTTTCCTTTTCTCAGGATATCCTGTTAAAGGACAAGCCTGGCCGGCACTGATAATATACAATAACAGAAATTGTGACCAGGAAGGAAAGGCTTGGCCCAGCTATCATCACTGCACCCTCTGTCCCCAGCTCCGCCCAGCCACCATCCTTAACCAAGTGACTGGATTCCTGTGGTAGTACCAGTAGAGCTTTGTCATTGTGTCCCTGGCTGTGCATAGTTGGGCTGTTGTCTGTCACAGGGTCAGTGTGATCCGCTGGGCTGTTCCTGTAGGTATATATTATATACATGTGTGTGTGTGTGTTTTGTGTGTGTGTGTATCTAGGTGTTTGTTTTGTTTTGTTTGTGTGTGTGTGTGTGTGTGTATCTAGGTGTGTGTGTTTTGTGTGTGTTTCTTTGTGTATCTAGGTGTTTTTTGTTTTGTTTTTGTGTGTGTGTGTGTGTGTGTGTATCTAGGTGTGTGTGTTTTGTGTGTGTGTGTGTATCTAGGTGTGTGTGTTTTGTGTGTGTGTGTGTGTGTAAATCATATGTTAATTTATTATGTAATTGGGGTTCGCATTAACCATTAATTTCTAATATTTTATCAGTTAATGTATCAGCATATTATATTTTACTTCAAACAAAATCAGCAGTTGGTCAGATGTTCAGGTTGTGTTTTTGTTTGGCTGGTTCTAAAAAAAAAGAAAAAAAGAGGAGAGTTTTAAAATGCAACAGAATGAGAGGGTGCGTGCTGTGTGTGTGTGTGCGTGTGTGTAGGTGTGTGTGTGTGTGTGTGCAGGTAGGTGTGTGTGCATGCGTGTGTGTGTGTGTGCGCGCGTGTGTGTATATAGGTGTGTTTGGGTGCATGCGTGTGTGTGTGTGTGTTCTAGACAGCTAAGGGAGCTGGGTGTTTTCTAGTACAGCTTCGGCAGTGGTATGGACGGGCATGTATCTCACCGGTCACAGTGATTATTTGACTGGTTTCCATGAGCCGCTTTTGCCACCTTACAGATGTTATGTCACACCAGTTTGTAAAATGTCTAGCGCGATCACTGTATAATGTGTGTGCCAGGCCTTTTGTGTCCCTGTCCCATTCCGTAACCCTAAAAAGGCCTAACCCTAGATCAGTAGATAATCTAGATGTATGGGCATGAAACTCAATGGGGCTTGTACACATTATGATATTTTTATAACACTTTAACAGTGGAAAATTTGAAAGTGCCTAGCCTTCAGCTCAAAGCACTGAGCAATACAAACATAATAGCCTCAGTCTACCAAACATTGTGCACATTGAAATAAAGACTGGTATTAAGTTGACATGTATTCAACTAATCAAATTAGTAATATGTATGTAAACCAACACAGGTTCAAACATAGCTGACTAGATATATATTAAAACACATGAACTTGCGCGCGTGCACACACACACACACACACACACACACATATGCATGCATGCATGCATGCACAACGCACATGCATGTACATGCACACACACACACACATGCATGCATACATGCACACACAAACACGCATGCATGCATGCATGCACACTTGCACAGCACACACACACACACACACACACACACACACACACACACACACACACACACACACACACACACACACACACACACACACACACACACACACACACACACACACACACACACAGGCTGTGCAGATTAATAGGGATGAAGGACAATGCTGGTTAATTGACACAGACCATCTCTTGACTCCTTCAGCTCTAACCTCAAGGCATTTATTTCTTCCAAAACAATAGACCTGCCATGTTTTCCACCCCACGCCTCCACCTCCACCTCAAGTCCGCCTCAAGTCCCTGTTTCTTATCTAAGTTGGCTGTAAATTAAGTTGTGTATAGTCAATATTCTTGTGTGTGCTTGTGCCTGTATGTATGTGTGTGTGTGTGCTTAGAATAGTCCTGGGTTTAACAACATTTATTCAACATTTTCACCCATGAGGGCTTTGTCAAGGCCTTATGCCAGTTATGGGCAACTATTTGGAATAAAAGTTTTAAAACTAGGACATGTTTCAACTATTGTTCTATTCTCTGTCTCTGTCCTGCTGTCTGTCTGTCTGTCTGTCTGTCTGTCTGTCTGTCTGTCTGTCTGTCTGTCTCTCTCTCTCTCTCTCTCTCTCTCTCTCTCTCTCTCTCTCTCTCTCTCTCTCTCTCTCCCTCCCTCCCTCCCTCCCTCCCTCCCTCTCTCAGAATTCAGCCGACCTGGCAGGCTTTGTCAAGGCCTCATGGGCAATAATTTGGAATAAAAGTTTTTAAAACCAGGACATGCTTGGACTGTTCTACACTCTCTGCATCTTCATTTGTGACACCATACTCAGTCCTTCCTGCACAGTGCAGTGCCCAGGAGCCATTGAGAGCCTCGTTTTGCTGTATGCTTAGAATAGTCTCTATGGACAAGATTTTGCACTGTATAAATACTTTAATTGTTATTATTGTTAAATGTTTGAGTTTGTTCTGGAAGGAAGAGAGATTAGCAGAGTGCCTGATGTCTTGGGGAGGTTGTTCCGGATACAGGGGCCAAAGTGCTACAAAGCCATATATATATATGAGTTTTGTAGTTGAGCTTGAAGCGTGAGGAGTTTGAGCATTGTGTCCCCATCTCGTTGTGTTTTACTTTTAGTCTGACCCAAACTCTGAGCCTGGGACAGTGTGTGAATGTCTTTCTCCACGGACACACCCCTTCCGTGATGTCAGGGATGGTACATGGTTTGTGTCCCTGAGTCTCAGTGACTTTGTGCAAGCCTAACATGAAACCCTTAAAAATCCAAAGTCTAGGACTGGGTGGGACCTGATTGGCCTGGTACACAGTGCGTCCCGCTCTCACTGTGTAGGCCTGGATTGTGTAACTGCAAGGATGCATTGTGTCGCAGTTAGGAGTTTCATTGTGTAATACAGGTAGGCCAGGTACACATTGCATCCCACTCTCACTGTGTAGGCCTGGATTGTGTAACTGCAAGGATGCATTGTGTCGCAGTTAGGAGTTTCATTGTGTAATACAGGTAGGCCAGGTACACATTGCATCCCACTCTCACTGTGTAGGCCTGGATTGTGTAACTGCAAGGATGCATTGTGTCGCAGTTAGGAGTTTCATTGTGTAATACAGGTAGGCCAGGTACACATTGCATCCCACTCTCATTGTGTAGGCCTGGATTGTGGAACTGCAAGGACACAGTGTGTCTCAGTTTCATTGTGTAACACTGGGACTGGGGCCTGGTAGGCATTGTGTGTCCCACTCTCATTGTGTAAGCCTGGATTGTGTAACTGCAAGGACACAATGTGTCCCAGTTTCATTGTGTAACACAGGGACTGGGACATGGTAGGCCTGGTAGGTATTGTGTGTCCCACTCTCATTGTGTAAGCCTGGATTGTGTAACTGCAAGGACACAATGTGTCCCAGTTTCATTGTGTAACACTGGGACTGGGGACTGGTAGGCCTGGTACATATTGTGTGTCCCACTACCGTTGTGTAGGCCTAGATTGTGTCCCAGTTTCATTGTGTAACACAGGGACTGGTAGGCCTGGTACATATTATGTGTCCCACTCTCATTGTGTAAGCCTGGATTGTGTAACTGCAAGGACACAATGTGTCCCAGTTTCATTGTGTAACACAGGGACTGGGACATGGTAGGCCTGGTAGGTATTGTGTGTCCCACTCTTATTGTGTAGGCCTGGATTGTGTAACTGCAAGGACACAATGTGTCCCAGTTTCATTGTGTAACACTGGGATTGGGACATGGTAGGCCTGGTAGGTATTGTGTGTCCCACTCTCATTGTGTAAACCTGGAGTGTGTAACTGCAAGGACATATCGTGTCCCAGTTTCATTGTGTAACACTGGGACTTGGGACTGGTAGGCCTGGTACATATTGTGTGTCCCACTACCGTTGTGTAGGCCTAGATTGTGTCCCAGTTTCATTGTGTAACACAGGGACTGGTAGGCCTGGTACATATTGTGTCCCACTCTCATTGTGTAGGCGTGGATTGTATAACTGCAAGGACACATTGTGTCCCAGTTTCATTGTGTAACACAGGGACTGGGACATGGTAGGCCTGGTACATATTGTGTGTCCCACTCTCAATATGTATGCCTGGAGTGTATAACTGCAAGGACACACAGTGTCCCAGATTCATTGTGTAACATGGGGACTGGGACGTGGTAGGCCTGGTACGTATTGTGTGTCCCACTCTCATTGTGTAAGTCTGGATTGTGTAACTGCAAGGACACATTGTGTCCCACCTTCATTGTGTAAGCCTAAAACTGGAACACACCATTCTGAAATACAGTAATACAAAGGGCCGGGGCCTGATTGCCTGGTAGTGGTACGCATTGTGTCCCACTCTTATTGTGTAAGTCTAGATTGTGTAGCTGTAATCCTGAGATTGGGACTGGGACACAGTAAGCATGGTACACACTGTGGCCCAGTTTCATTGTGTAACACCCAGGTGAGACTGGGGAATAGGACATGATACTTGATAGGCCAGGTACACATTGTGTCCCGGTCCCATTGTGTAAGCCTGGATTGTGTAACTGTAGTGTAAGCCTGGGACTGGGACAGAGCAGGCATGGTACACATTGTGACCCAGTTTCATTGTGTAACACCCCTGTGAGACTGGGGAATAGGACATGATAGGCCTGGTACACATTGTGTCCCGGTCTCATTGTGTAAGCCTGGATTGTGTAAATGTAAGACTGGCACTGGGACATCATTAAATAGGCCTGGTACACATTGTGTCCCAGTTTCATTGTGTCACCCTGAGACTTGGACTGGGACATAATAGGCCAGGTACACATTGTGTCCCAGTTTCATTGTGTCACCCTGAGACTTGGACTGGGACATAATAGGCCAGGTACACATTGTGTCCCAGTTTCATTGTGTCACCCTGAGACTTGGACTGGGACATAATAGGCCAGGTACACATTGTGTCCCAGTTTCATTGTGTCACCCTGAGACTTGGACTGGGACATAATAGGCCAGGTACACATTGTGTCCCAGTTTCATTGTGTCACCCTGAGACTTGGACTGGGACATAATAGGCCAGGTACACATTGTGTCCCAGTTTCATTGTGTCACCCTGAGACTTGGACTGGGACATAATAGGCCAGGTACACATTGTGTCCCAGTCTCGTTGAGTAAGCCTGGATTGTGTAACTGTAAGCCCAAGACTGGGACTGGGACACAGTGGGACTGTAGATTGGACACATTGGGATTGGGACAGAATGGAACCGGGGATGGGACATAATGGGACTGGGGATGGGACACAATGGAAATGGGACACAGTGTGGCCGGGGATGGGACATGGTGGGAATGGGGATGGAACACAATGGGACTGAGGATGGGACACAGTGGAAATGGGACACAATGGGAATGGGGATAGGACACACTCGGGATGGGACATAATGGGGATGGACAATAGGACTGGGGATAGGACACAATGGGACTGGGGATGGGACACAGTGGGACTGGGTAGGCAGCTTCAGGAAGTGTGTTAGGCTGGTAAACAATATCAAAATGAATTCCCAGCTTAAAATTTCACACCCAATCTTTTTGGTATTGATCCTGTGTGTGTGTGTGTGTGTGTGTGTGTGTGTGTGTGTGTGTGTGTGTGTGTGTGTGTGTGTGTGTGAGAGAGAGAGAGAGAGAGGGTGACCGTGTGTGTGCATGTGGAGAATGGGCAAGCTTTTCACAGAACCCGACAGCCGATGAAGTCGGAAGGGTTGTCCTTCATACGTTTATTTGTCTGAGTGTAATTTACTGATTGTGGACTGAATATTAAAGTTCTGTGGCTATCTATGTATTTAAAGGTGTGTGTGTGTGTGTGTGTGTGTGTGTGTGTGTGTGTGTGTGTGTTAGTGTTAAAGTGCCCTGCACTCCCACCTTGTGTGGCAGAAGGGCGCATTAATAGTTGTTGTTTTCACAGAGATCTAGGAAAATGACTCACAGTCACAAGTGAAGACTAACAGGATTTGGTGTAAGTGCTAAAAAAAACACCCCGAAAACACTTCTTTCTTCCTTTAGTTTTGAGCGACCATTGTCTAAATATTGACCATTCTGGACCCTTGGGGAGAAGAAAAAAAGAAGAGCTGTTGGTCTGTTTGTCAGGGGCACTCTCTTTCCCAGTGGAAGAGCCTGACTCCATGGGGGGATGGTCTTGGGCTGTCAGAAGGTGTGGGGGGTGGGGGGGGGGCAGAGACAAGTTGTTCCAGTCCCTGATGGTCCTGGAGACAAAAGCTAGCTATAGTTTCTGTAGTCTTGTGTCAATACAGTCAGCCTGTTAATAATAATAATAATAATAATAATGTACATTTATCATGCACTCATCAACGCCCTGAGCGCTCACATGCTACATATTAACCTAAACATGATATTCTATATGCACATGTAGAGCGCAGTCCGCAGTCCTACCAAAACAATTGACATAAAGTATTACATGGAGAAAACACACACACACACACACACACACACACACACACACACACACACACACAATAACTGTAGCAGAAATTGGATATTGATATTAGTTGGGGTGGAAATACTGTGAGAAGAGGAAGGTTTTCAGTTTGGCTTTAAAAGATGACAGGGTTGAGCGGTGTCTAGGGTCTGTTGGTCCCAAATGCTGGACTGGAATCCAGTGTCATGGGTTCTACTCCCAGTCGAGGCAGGGCGAGGGACTGCTCTTCTGTTCTTCTGAGTTGACACTTGTGCAGACTCCGTCAAAGCCTCGCTTTTATGGGCGCAGCGCCTGCTGCGATTTGTAGTAACGCACGTGAAACTGAAAGGTCCCGTGCTATAAAGGTCCTGTGTGATTCTTTCGGCAAGTGTTCGGAAGAGCCAGAGCTATAGAAAACGGATCTAT
>JABMCL010001162.1:132500-177500 GCA_018857735.1 Alviniconcha marisindica
TCGGGGTTGGGACTGCTGGACCGGTGTCACACTTAGTTATTGCGGCTCAGTAGGTGATGATGCCCTTATGGCACAGCTCTCTCTCCCGCTCTTTGTCTGTCTGGATGTCTCTTTCACTCTCACTCTGCCCCCCCCCCCCCTCTCTCTCTCTCTACACACACACACACACTCTCTCTCTCTCTCTCTCTCTCTCTCTCTCTCTCTCTCTCTCTCTCTCTCTCTCTCTCTCTCTCTCTCTCTTATACACACTTGACATTCTCTCTCTCTCACACACACACACACATACACACACACACACACACACACACACACACACACACACACACACACACACACACACACATTCTCTGTCTCTCTCTCTGTCTCTCACACACGCACACACACTGACATTCTCTCTCTCTCTCTCTCTCTCTCTCTCTCTCTCTCTCTCTCTCTCTCTCTCTCACACACACACACTACCCCCCCCCCTCACCACACAAAAATGTACACTGGTGTGTGTCCTTTGCCTCACATCATTTCCAGTCTCCGGGTTGGGACTCCTGGACCAGTGTAAACATTGTGCTTAAGGTCCACAGAAACCACAAGGCTTATTAGGGACGGGGAGAAGGGGGGAAGGGGGTATGGAGATGGGGGAAGAGGGAGATTATATACCTATCACTACACTGTCACCACCAGAATGATTCCTGCATTAAGATGGGCAGCGATGAGAGCCATTTTAATGTTTCAGTAGGGAAGTGATGGACAAAGTCACAAGACAGTGTCCACAAACCACAACCTTTTTGAAGAGAAAGGAGAGCCGAAGCGGTATCGAACCGAGGTCCTTCCGCTTACCAGTCTGGACCAGTGTCATGCTTCCTTACAGTTATAGCGCAGGGCTGTGATGTGCTTATGACAGCTGTAATATATGCTTATGGCATTGCCAGGGCTGTGCAGAACTAGTTTAATGTTTAAGGATAGCCCTTCCTTGTTGTGTGCTTATGGCAGACATGTATATTATATATATATATATTATAATATGCATATTCGTGTACAGAACTAGTTTAACTGTTTGGGATAGGTTTTCCTTCCTCTTTCCTTTCCTGCTAACTGACTTGGGATGGATTCGGGATTGTTTTGTTGGTGTGTGTCATGTGTGTAGGGAGTGGGTTGGGGGAGGGGGGGATTGTGTGTGTGTGTGTGTGTGTGTGTGTGTGTGTGTGTGTGTGTGTGTGTCTGACTACATGTTTGTGTGTGTGTGTGTCTGACTACATGTTTGTGTGTGTGTGTGTGTCTGACTACATGTTTGTGTGTGTGTGTGTGTGTGTGTGTGACTTATGTGTTCATGCATGTGTGTGTGAACATGTGCGTTTATGTGCATGTTTCTGTGTGTGTGCGTGCATCTTTTTGTATAATATATATATGTATGTGTGACAGTACCCTCAGAATCAGAGCCACTGTGTCTGACTACATGTTTGTGTGTGTGTGTGTGTGTGTGTGTGTGTGTGTGTGTGTGTGTGTGTGTGTGTGTGTGTGTGTGTGACTTATGTGTTCATGCATGTGTGTGTGAACATGTGTGTTTATGTGCATGTTTCTGTGTGTGTGTGTGTGTGTGCGTGCATGCATGTACATGTGTGTTCATGTATATGTCTGCATGTGCATCTTTTTGTATTAAATATATATGTATGTGTGACAGTACCCTCAGAATCAGAGCCACTGTGCTTTAAGTCAAACAGCCAGAACTGTTGCAGAAGTGAGGCTGATAGCTCAGCTGACACGTTACAGTAAGTATTGCTCTTTGCTTGATCTGGTCAGTATTGGTTCTGCAGCTCACTGAGGAAGAATTCAGCTTTTTAATATGACTGCACCTTGTGTAGTGGGGGGAGAGAAGAAGGAAGTTGTGTCCTTTATTTAGCCACTTCCTCTGTGGTGGGAAGCATGTAGGTTGACATTTAGAAGCCTTGTCCATACCAGCAGCAGGTAAATTGTTCAAGTTGCAGCTCCTTGTGTTTAAACTTTAGGCATCAGTTTTGCTAGACATTTGTTGTTCTTGTTGTTTTTTGTTTGTTTGTTTGTTGTTGTTGTTGTTTTGGGGGGGGGGGGGGAGGGGCACATCCATTGTGCTTCTGTTTTCTTTCTTTTTTTCTTTTTTCTTTTTTGTTCACTCTGATTACCTCTCTCTCTCTTCTCTGTCTGTCTGCCTGCCTGTCTGTCCGTCTGTCTGTCTGTCTGTCTTCTCTCTCTCTCTCTCTCTCTCTCTCTCTCTCTCTCTCTCTCTCTCTCTCTCTCTCTCTCTCTCAGTAGTTTAGCAAGGACTAGTTGTTAGACAGGTCTAAATGAACCTAAACTACAATCCTTGGAAAATAAAGTTTTCGAGTTCGAGTTCTCTTTCACTTTTCTCTGTCTGTCTCAGTGTCTGTCTGTCTGTCTGTCTGTCTGTCTGTCTGTCTGTCTGTCTGTCTGTCTCTCTCTCTCTCTCTCTCTCTCTCTCTCTCTCTCTCTCTCTCTCTTGCTCTCTCACTCACTCACTCACACACACACACACACACACACACACACACACACACACACACACACACACACACACACACACACACACACACACACACACACACACACACACACACACACACACACACACACACACACACACACATGTGAGATATGATCAAAGTATACTGACTTGACCATCTGTCTAATTTGGCATGAAGCTGCCAGGGTAAAATGCTACCACCATGACCGTAAACTTGTGTGAGTCAGTGTCCCTGCATCTGCTAAACTGCTATGACCTTGGAATGGTGCAGTGTGACAGCCAATCATCTGCAGACAAAATCTGTACTGCATTCAGCTTCAAACATAAACAATCCTCTCTTCTGTTTTGTTGGTGGTGGTGTTTTTGTTTTTGTTTGTTTTCTCTCTCTCTCTCTCTCTCTCTCTCTCTCTCTCTCTCTCTCTCTCTCTCTCTCTCTCTCTCTCTCTCTCTCTCAGTAATTTTGTTATAGTTGTCATGTGTGTTCAATGAATTATTCAGTTCCTGGCATTTGTCCATCAGCTCTAACTCTAAAGTGTCAGAACTGTCTGCGAGCTGGTGTGACGATGGGGGTTAAGTGACAGCCATTTGTTGTCGATCTGAAATGTTTCCCTCATTGCGTAGCTAAACCGCTCATGGAAATCCACCGGCATCTGTCGTCTGGCTTTATTTTCACTGTACCGCTTCTTAACTCTTTGACGCCGTAGTACGCATGCCGCACGGGGTTCTGTCAGCTCCTGCACACCGTGCACAGACCTACGCGGATTGTACATGTAGTACTAGTACTGTACACTTTTGGTGGGGTTTTGTGTGTGTGTGTGTGTGTGTGTGTGTGTGTGTGTTGTGTGTGGGGTTTTTTTTGGAGTGGGGGAGTGGGGTTGCTCAGTAATTTTGTTGTCATTGTCGTGGGTAGTCAGTGGATCGTCCACTTTCTGGCAATTCTGTCGGCTCTAAGTCTAAGCGTCAGAACTGGTGTGCAAGCCTCTGTGGTGATTGGGGTGTCGGTCATTCAGTTGGTGTTGGTCCAAACTTTTCCCTCAAGCCCTTATGGAAATCGACGATCATGCATCCAGCTTCTGAAGACAAAAAGGTTCAAACGAACGCTTATTTATTTTGTTGTCGGTCCAGACTTTTCCCTCAAGCCCTTATGGAAATCGACGATCATGCATCCAGCTTCTGAAGACAAAAAGGTTCAAACGAACGCTTATTTATTTTAACACAGACACACAATATGCACATTTTTTGGGAAATCCCCTTTATCAAGCCACAAAACGACAATTTGTCTCTCTGAATGTCTCTTTCTAAAACAGATAAATGGTTAAAAACGATGAAAATGAAAGAAAAAGACTTATCTTGTTTTGGTTAAGTTTTTGCCGCTTGTTCGGTGCTTGAAACAAGCACAATTCTGTTTCAGATTTTTTTTTCCCATCCAGCTTCTGTTTTTATTTTCTCTGTACTTTTACTGAACTCTTTGATGCCATACGCTGCAGCTTTGGGTTCTGTCAGTTCATGCCCACCGCATACAGACCCGCAAAGGCCGCAAGCATAGCTCTGTACGAACTACTCTGTTTGACTGTCTTTTCCTTCTTCTTTGATGATTTGGGACAGTGAGTCAAAAATCTGGTGTTGATAATCAGATGGAAGGGGCCACTGTCACTGATGTAGTGTAACATTAAAAATTAAATCCTCCACTTTTTGTTTGTTTTGCTCCTTTGTTCTTTCTGTCATTTTTTTTCTTTTCTTTCTTTACATGATTTAGGACTGTAGTTAAAAATTTGGTATTGAAAGTCAGATGGAAGGGTTGATGATACCAGCATGTCCCTGTAGCCTAAAATGATCTGTTCTCTCTCTCTCTCTCTCTCTCTCTCTCTCTCTCTCTCTCTCTCTCTCTCTCTCTCCCCCTCTCTCTCCCCCTCTCCCCCCCTCCCCCCCCTCTCTCTTCGTCTGTCTGTCTGTCTGTCTGTCTGTCTGTCTCTCTCTCTCTCTCTCTCTCTCTCTCTCTCTCTCTCTCTCTCTCTCTCTCTCTCTCTCTCTCTCTCTCTCCCTCCCTCTCTCCCTCTCTCTCTCTCCTTCTTCTTCTTCTTCTTTTGATTTTTTTTATAACAAGGGCAATACTAAAACTAGTGAAGGGATTAAGTCTTAAAAAATAGTGTTTCATCTTTGTGGATAGATACATACCTATATAAATGCATGCTTGGTTTATATTTGTGTATGGATTGATCTGGTAAACTTGAGAAAGGGTTTACATGAGAAGAGTTTTTAAATCCCATTTATTTATTTCGGTGTTGAAAATTTTACTCTAGGAATGAATAGTCACTACTATTATTTATTTTGGTGTTGAAAATTTTACTATAGGACTGAGTAGTCATTGAGTACAAAACTGAAAATACTATTGTATATATATGTTTTAGACAGCTGTTCTTTATTTGTTATACCTGCTTCTGTTTTTAATGTGTTCAGCTTAATTTAACTAAAATTGCTAATGTGGCAGAGCTGGTGAGAGCGAAGAAACATTTCCGTTTAATTGTTATGATTGCAACGACAATAAAGTATTTTGAATTTGAAGTGAATGTACGTTTGCCTATGCAGCATATGTGGTAATGAGAGCCTGTACCAAGGCAGGGCGCAGCAGTCACATGTACCTGTGCCATCAGCGAAGAGCACAAGGGCAGCCCAGCGGCAGTTAGCAAAGGGAGGGACCTTTAACATCCTGTCAACTGAACAGGGTCACCTAGGTCAAATTATATCATTTAAAACAATCTATAAAAAATCGGAAATACTGCTAACATTCTCCAACAAAATCCTGCGTCAGTGAAGAGAATGGAAAAATCTGAGGCCAAATTGATTGCTGTCATTCTCAAACAAAATCTTATGTCAATAACCAAAAAGTTTTTTTTTAAATATATATATATATATATATCTGAAACGAGATTGACTGCTAACATTCTCAAACAAAATCCTGTGTCAGTACAACCCCCCTCCCCCCCCCCCCCACCCCACAAAAATTGATTGACTCTACAGCAAAACAACCAATATATATATATATATATATATATATATATATATTATATATTAAATTATTATATATATAAAACAAAAAACAAAAGAACAAGATTGACTGCTAGCAGCATTCTCAATTAAAAAATATTTTTAAAAACAATCCAAACACACAAATAATTAAAAGGAACACTGATTTTTATGGGACAGTACAAACTTGTCTGATATTATTCCATTAAAATTAGCATTCTTTTTAACCAGTTGCGTGTCTGGATCAAACTATGTCATAGGCAAATGCACATTTCAAAACTCTTCTCATCTAAACCCTTTCTCAAGTTTACAAGATCAATCCATGCACAAATATAAACCAAACATGCATTTATATGTGTGTATGTGTACACAAAGATCAAGCACTATTTTCTAAGACTTAATCCTTTCACTAGTTATAATAGATCAAGATCAAGCACTATTTTCTAAGACTTAATCCTTTCACTAGTTATAATAGATCAAGCACTATTTTCTAAGACTTAATCCTTTCACTAGTTTCAGTATTGCCTTTGTTATTTAAAAAAAAAAAAAAAAAAAAAAAAATGACGTTCAATACCAGATTTTTAACTAGTCCTAAATCATGTAAAGAAAAAAAACGAGAAAAAAAACTGACAGCACAAAAGAACAAAACAAAACAAACAAACAAAAAGTGGAGGATTTTTAATGTTACATCACATCAGTGACAGTGGCCCCTCCTGTCTGATTATCAGTACCAGATTTTTGACTCACCATCCCAAATCATCAAAGCCATATTTATATAAATAATTTTACTTATTGCATGGCCCAACTGTTCTGTTGATAATGTATTGTTATATGAAATAAATTTAGTTTAAACCAAAGAAGAAGAAGAAGAGAAAAAAAGAAGGAAACGACGGAAACAAGACGGAGCAAAAAACAAACAACACAAAAACAGAAAAGGAGGATTTCATTTCTAATGTCACACTACATCAATGACTCAAACAGTAGATGTCATGCAATGTAACGATATGCATAAAGAGATATAATAGTTGCATTATTCTGTTACTTGTTGACATCGCCCTGATATAACCTCACTGGTCAACTGGGCGTAAAGCACCAAGTTACTTACTTACCCACTGACTTGTGCGTTTCAGAACTCACACTCTACGGACCACATGACCAGCTGAGCGGACACAGGCAGCCGTGATGCTAGGGCAAGTCTCGTGGCGTCAGATTCACCGTCTCTTCTCACCGCACAGCAGCAACAAGACAGACCAGCACTGGCCACAGCTCCGCTGACCCGATGCGAGACTGGTCGCCATGTGACACTGCAACAACACCCAACCGAGGGCTTGAACGGACAGTGATTGCACCTGATTGGTCGCTTCGTTGAGAGGCAGTTTTGGAAGCTGGAGGAGGAGGAGGAGAAGGGTGCAAGTCAAGATGTCGAACAACATCGCTCCCTGGAACCCGCTGCAGTTCATCATCATCTGCAGCTTCACGGGGTTCACCACGTTCTTTATACCGCCAGAGAGTGAGTCGTTGTTCGGTGTTTAAAAAAAAAAAATCTTCTTCTAGCCGGTTGTTTTTGATTTGCAGTCTCAGTGCATTTTCTACTGCCTGTATGCTGCCAGAGAGTTTTTGTGGGTGTTTTTCATGCATACGGTTACACTTAAACACACACACATGTGTACATGCACACATGCAAGTATGCACACTCACACACGCACATATATACATGCACACACACATACATGCACATGTATACACACATGCACACGCATGTGTGCACGCGCCCAAGAGCATTCACACATGCACACACACACACACCCACACACACAGACACACACACCACACACACACCACACATACACACCACACATACACACACCACACACACACCACACATCACACACACACACACACACACACACACACACACACACACACAATCGTGCTACCCTTCATTTCCCTCCCTCTTTCTCTCTCTCCCAGTCTGTTCCTAGATGGCTGTGGTTGTGATGTTATTACAAAGGACTGCTTGATTCTCCATTTCTGCACAGTCAGATTAAACTTGACAGCGTGTACAGTTTGGTCTCTGTGTGTGTTCATCCACAGCGGGTCTGTCCCTGGTGGCAGTCTTCATGACGCTGATCGGACTATGCGTCCCAGCCATTTTCATCCAGATCAAACTGGGTGGCTACCTACAGAAAGGCATTGTGGGGATCTTCTCCATGTTCTTCCCAATCTGGAAGGGTGAGTGTGATCCGCTTTGAATCCCGGTGTCTGTGTACAGGCGTGCATCGCCTTCTACGGACTGATGTAAGATGTAGCTGTGGTGCGGTCTGGTATCATTTGATCTGACGCCAGTGTTAACCTGATTGTCACCTTTGGTGTAGTTACGGTCTTGTACGGCCTGGTGTTGACACTGACCTTTTTGTACAGTCTTACGAATTGTACTGGCTTGTTACGAATTGGACTGACCTTTTTGTAGTCTTATGAATTGTACTGGCCTGTTACGAATTGGACTGACCTTTTTGTACAGTCTTAGTCTTACGAATTGTACCGGCTTGTTACAAATTGGACAGACCTTTTTGTACAGTCTTATGAATTGTACTGGCTTGTTACAAATTGGGCTGACCTTTTTGGACAGACTTACGAATTGTACTGGCTTGTTACGAATTGTACTGACCTTTTTGTACAGTCTTACGAATTGTACTGGCTTATCTGATTCCGAGGATCATGTATACGTAGTCGTTCACTTTTACCACCTGGTCTGAAACTGATCTTTGTATACAGTCTTGTACTGCTTTGCGGTCTAAAAATGGTGTTTGAATACAGTCTTGTGCGGCTTGGTCTGAAAATGATGTTTTTAGTCTGAAGCTGATCTTTGCATGCAGTCTTGTCTTGCTTGGTGGTCTGAAAATGGTGTTTGAATACAGTCTTGTACTGCTTGGTGGTCTGAAAATGGTGTTTGAATACAGTCTTGTCCTGCTTGGTGGTCTGAAAATGGTGTTTGAATACAGTCTTGTGCTGCTTGATCCAAACACATAAAAGGTTCAAAATAATGCTATTTATTAGAACAAAACACAACATGCGAAACACAACAGTGCTAGCAGCTGGTTGTGTACAATATTGTGCTGCTATTGGCCCTGATATTTCGCCCTGATATAACCACAGTGGTTGACTGGGTGTAAAACACCAGGTTACTAACTTACTTACTTACTGGCCCTGATATAACCCTGTGTAGTTGACTGGGCTCAAAGCACTGACTAACTTGCGCTGCTGGTTCTGAAAATGATCTTTGCACGCAGTCTTGCACTGCTCGGTCTGAAATGGATATCTGCACGCAGCCTTGAGCACACACGCAAAAAAGAAAAAAGAAAAAAAAGGAGAGGAGTGTTCAGACGTGGTGTGATGATCTGTCGGTCAGGGGTGGGGATAGCCGCGCTGCTCGACCTGCTGCTGCGCATCGCCTCCTTCGCCCCCCTGGTGGCTCAGTTTGGAACCTACGCCTTCATCGCCATCTCGGACAACACCTACGTCTGGGGGTCGTGCCAGAACCTGCAGCTCGCCACCCTGGAGGAACGCTGCATGGAGGATGAAACTCGCAGGTCTGTCGCGGTTTTGTGTGTTGTGTGGGGGGGGGGGGGGGGGGGATGGGGGGGGGGGGTTCTGGTATGGAGGTAGGTTTTCTGGTGTGGGTGTTGTTTGGGCGGGAGGGGGTCTGATGGTGGGATGTTCGGGGGGGGGGTCTGTGTGGTGGATTTTGGGGAGGTGTGGGTGGGGGGGGGGGGGGGTTGGTGTCAGGGGTTGTTCTGGGGGGGGGAGGTTGCCAGGGGGGGGGGTACTATGGTTGGGGGGGGGGGGTTGCTCTGTATGTGGGGGGGGGGGGAGGGGGGGGTTGCTCTGTGTGTATAGGGTGGGGGGTGGGGGGTCTGTGGGGAGTTCTGGGGGGGGTTGTTCTGGTTGAGTGGGTTGCTCTGGTTTTGTGTGTGGGGGGGGGGGGGTTCTGTGGGGGTTCTGGTGTGGAGCAGGGTTGCTCTGGTGGGGGTTCTGGTGTGGGGGTGTTGGTGAGTGTTCTGGGGGGGGGGGGGGGTAAGCTTGTGCAGGGGTGTTTTGGTGTGGGCGCATTCTGGTGTTGGGTTTGTTCTGGTGTGGGAATGTGTGCTGGTGGGTGTGTGTGTGTGGGGGGGGGGGGGGGGGGGGTTGGTTTAGCAGACCTGGTGTGGGCATTTGCTCTGATGTGGAGGTGCTGGCGTGTACAGGTTTTGTGTCAAATGTAAAACCAGTAGCTTGCTGCCACAGAGCATGAGACCTGAAGATGGAGTTGGTTTTGTTGTTGGCGGGGCGGGTTTGTGATAGTCGTCTTCAGGATTTGTTTGTATTATTTCTTTAATAAATGACTTCATTTTTCTTTGCTGTGCTTCTTTATTTGCTTTTTTTTCTTCTAACTTCTGGTTTCTTCGTTGTTGTTTCTTGTGCATTTTTCTCTCTCCTTCTATCTGATAGCCTTGTTGTTTGTTTGTTGTGTTTGCTTTTTTTCTTTTCTTTTTTCTTTTCTTTAGTGAATGACTTAATTTTTGTTTGCTTTGCTTCTTCTTTTTTTCTTCTTTTTTTTTCCTTCTAACTTTTGGTTTCTTTGTTGTTATTTCTTGTGCATTTTTTCTCAGTTCTGTTTGATAGCCTTGTTGTTTGTTTGTTTTTTGCTTTTTGTTTGATATTTTTGTTCAGTGGATGGCCTTCGGACATTGAAATCCAGCTGCTTACTTACTTATTTGTTGTTGTTTCAGTTCCATTGCTTATAGTGGGGAAGAGCTGTACCGGCCTGAGGAGCTCTTTTACAAGTGAGTGCATTGTGTCTAGTTGCCTTCTTGTGGAGGTTGACTTGTTGCATTAGGCTCTTGCACGTGCGCGCACACACACACACACACACACACAAACATGCATACACACAGGTCCATGTGCACACACACACACACACACACACACACACACAAACACACACACACACACACACACACACACACACAAACACACACAAAACAGATCCATGTGAACACACACACACACACACACACACACACACACACAACACACATACACAAAGCATACGCATGCGCAGCCCACACACACCACACACACACACACACACACACACACACACACACACACACTCACCACCCCTGCCCACACACACAACACTGTGATATGTAAAAAAAAAATGCATGTATGTGGTGTGTAAGTGTGGGGGGTGGGGGGGGGGGGGGGGGTTCCAATGTTTGATGACAAATTTGTGTATGTTAATAGTGTGTGTTTGGATGTCATTTTTTAAATTTGATTTTATATTATTATTTTTAAATTGAGCATGCAATGTAGGTATCTAGGGCTCATTTGAGAAAGAATGCTGTGAGAGCCCACAATTATTATTATTACAAATTTGTGTGCACGCTAACACACTTTCACACACACACACACACACACACACACACACACACACACACTGTGTGCAAAAGTGGGCCACTCAACTGGAAAAAAAGCACTTGTGACACATCTGGAAAAGTCCCCCCTCCCCTTCCTTGAATGTGCTTAGTGTTTTAAGTTGTGCCACTGTCCGTTGCAGATACGAGTTTCTGCAGCTGTCCAAAGACCCCACAAACATTGACGGGTTCCCGCAGTGGCGCTTTACAGAAATCGCCCGCAAGGCGGAGGTGTCGCTGATGCCGGTGACACTGGCCATCGTCTGGGTCCTGGTCTTCCTCCTTGTCGGGTTCGGGGGTCGAGTCTGTGGCTGGGTAAGTGGGCTGGAAGACGAAAGGTGGTGGTGGCTCAGTTGTGTGTAAGTAAACATGGGGCTTAATGTCCTCAGAAACCATAAGGCTTATTACGGATGGTCTGTGTGTGTGTGTGTTGCCGGTGTTGTTCACCTGGCCACAGTCTGTGTGTGTTGCAGGTGTTGTTCCTCCTACCTTACAGCTACTCTCACCTGGCCATGGTCTGCGTGTGTTGCAGTGTTGTTCACCTGGCCATGGTCTGTGTGTTGCCGGTGTTGTTCACCTGGCCACAGTCTGTGTGTGTTGCAGGTGTTGTTCCTCCTACCTCACAGCTACTCTCACCTGGCCACAGTCTGCGTGTGTTGCAGTGTTGTTCACCTGGCCATGGTCTGTGTGTTGCCGGCGTTGTTCACCTGGCCATGGTCTGTGTGTTGCCGGTGTTGTTCACCTGGCCATGGTCTGTGTGTTGCTGGTGTTCACCTGGCCATGGTCTGTGTGTTGCCGGCGTTGTTCACCTGGCCATGGTCTGTGTGTTGCCGGTGTTGTTCACCTGGCTGTGGTCTGTGTGTTGCCGGTGTTGTTTACCTGGCCATGGTCTGTGTGTTACTGGTGTTCACCTGGCCATGGTCTGTGTGTTGCCGGCGTTGTTCACCTGGCCATGGTCTGTGTGTTGCCGGTGTTGTTCACCTGGCCATGGTCTGTGTGTTGCTGGTGTTCACCTGGCCATGATCTGTATGTGTTGCAGGTGTTGTTCACCTGGCCACAATCTGTGGGTTGCAGGTGTCGTTCACCTGGCCATGATCTGTGTGGGTTGCAGGTGTTCACCTGGCCATGATCTGTGTGTGTTGCAGGTGTCGTTCACCTGGCCACAGTCTGCCTGGATTAGTTGCAGGTGTTGTTCACCTGGCCATGGCCTACGTGTGTGTGTGTTGCAGGTGTTGTTCACCTGGCCATGGCCTACATGTGTGTGTGTTGCAGGTGTTGTTCACCTGGCAACAGTCTGTGTGTTGCAGGTGTTGTTCACCTGGCCAATCTGTGTGTGTGTTGCAGGTGTTGTTCACCTGGCCAGTCTGTGTGTGTGTTGCAGGTGTTGTTCACCTGGCCAGTCTGTGTATGTGTTGCAGGTGCTGGTCACCTGGCCATGATCTGTGTGTTGCAGGTGCTGGTCACCTGGCCACGGCCTACCTGTGTGTGTTGCAGGTGTTGTTCACCTGGCCATGGTCTGTGTGTGTGTTGCAGTGTTGTTCACCTGGCCATGGTCTGTGTGTGTGTGTGTTGCAGTGTTGTTCACCTGGCCATGGTCTGTGTGTGTGTTGCAGTGTTGTTCACCTGGCCATGGTCTGTGTGTGTTGCAGGTGTTGTTCACCTGGTCACGCTCTGTGTGTGTGTTGCAGGTGCTGTTCCTGCTGGGCCCGGCAGCGGTGTCGTGCCTGCTGGCGGTGCTGGGCTACGGCTACACCCACCTGGACACGGACACGGCCATGGATTTCCTGCAGCGGCACTACAAGATCCACCTGCTGGACCAGGAGCAGATCCTGCACGACTGGGCCAAGGGCTTCCAGCTGGTCATGTACAGCGTGCCGGTCTGGACCGCCATCGCCGCCACTATGGGCCGCATGTGCGGGCGGGGCCGAAAGATCAGGAATATGTGAGTGCCGCCGTGTCATCCGGGGGGCGGGGGGGGGGGGGATGGGAGGGGGGGGCAGATTCAGAAAATTTATCTTCAGCAGCACATCTTGATCATCAGGAAAGGGGTGGGGTGGGGTGCATAATCACAAATATAGCTCAGCAAAATATCTTGATCATCAGGGGGGTGGGGGGTGCAAATTCAGAAATATATCTCAGCAGCACATCTTCATCGGGAGGGGGGGGGCAAATTCAGAAATATATCTCAGTAGCACATCTTCATGGGGGGAAAATTCAGAAAAATATCTCAACAGCACATTTTCATGGGGGGCAAATTCAGAAATATATCTCAGCAACACATCTTCATCGGGGGGGGGAATTCAGAATATATCCACCACATTTCATGGGGGGCAAATTCAAAAAATATCTCAGCAGCACATCTTCATGGGGGAATTCAAAATATATCTCAACAGCACATCTTCTTGGGGGGGGACAAATTCAAATATATCTCGCAGCACACCTTCGTGGAGGGGGTGGGTGAAATTAGAAATATATCTCAGAGCACAACTTCATGGGGGGGGGGGATTCAGAAATATATCTCAGCAGCACATCTTCGTCGGGTGGGGGGGGGGGGGATCTTCTGTATTTACAGGTATCTTTGTGTGGGTATATTTGTGTGTGAGTGGGTGTGATTGAGTGTATGTGTGTGTGCATGTATCTGTCTGTGTGTTTGGGTGTGTGTGTGTGAGCATGTGTGTGTGTGCGAGTGAGTGAGTGTGTGTGTGTGTGAGTGAGTGAGTGAATGAGTGTGTGTGTGTGCGAGCGTGTGTGTGTGTGCGTGAGCATGTGTGCTTGTGCTCACATGAGTGTGTGTGTGTGTGTGTTTGTGAGCATGTGTGAGTGTGATTGTGATTGTGTCTATCTGTCCCTGTCTGTGTACAGAGCCTGGTTCCTGATGATAGTGGTGTACGCCATCGTCAGCCAGTTGCCTCCCATTGCCATGGCACCCTACATCGCCAACATGATCACCAATAACTACCCCAATGTTGCTTGTAAGTTTCTTCCCCCCCCCCCCATCCCACTTCTCTGTCTCTGTCTGCTTCTCTCTGTCTCTGCCTCGCTGTCTCTCTCCATCTCTCATGCACTCTCTGTGTGTTTGTACCTTTGTTTCTCTCACTCTCGTACACTCTCTGTGTGTTTGTACCTTTGTTTCTCTCACTCTCGTACACTCTCTGTGTGTTTGTACCTTTGTTTCTCTCACTCTCGTACCTCTTGTGTGTTTGTACCTTTGTTTCTCTGCTCTCGTACACTCTCTGTTGTTTGTACCTTTTTTCTCTTCTCTCAACACCTCTGTGTGTTTGTACCTTTGTTTCTCTTGCTCTCGTACACTCTTGCGTGTTTGTACCTTTGTTTCTCTCACTCTGTACACTCTCTGTGTGTTTTACCTTTGTTTCTCCACTCTCGTACACTCTGTGTGTGTTTTAAACCCTTTGTTTCTCTCACTCTCGTACACTCTGTGTGTTTGTACCTTTGTTTCTCTCACTCTCGTACACTCTCTGTGTGTTTGTACCTTTGTTTCTCTCCCCCTCTCGTACACTCCTGTGGTTTGTACCTTTGTTTCTCTACTCTCACACTCTCTGTGTGTTTTACCTTTTTTCTCTCACTCTCGTACACTCTCTGCGTGTTTGTACCTTTGTTTCTCTCACTCTGCTGCCATCTCATCTGTGTGTGTATGTGTATCTGTGGTTCACTGTGTGTGTGTGTGTGTGTGTGTGTCTCTGTCTCTGCCTGTCTGTCTGTCTGTCTGTCTGTCTGCTCCTTTCTCCTCTCTCTCTCTCCCCCCCCCCCCCCCCCCCCCCCCCCCCCCCCCACCCCCCCTTTTTTCTTTCTCTTTAACATGAAAGCAAAAGGGGGGGAAAAAAAAAAATTAAAAAAAAAAAGCCAAAGGGGCTGGGGAACCAAAACCAACCCTTTTAAAAAAAGAAAAGGCAAAAACTATACAACTGACTGATGAAATGTGACATTTTCCCATTTTGGGGATTGCGCCCTCTTGTCAGTTACCCGGAAAATATCCCTGATCAGGTTGCCATGGTGTTTCAATCTGATGCAGTGACCAGAGCTTAGGTCTGAAAAAAACTGAAAGACAAACAACAACGATTAATTGACAGATGAAATGTTACAGTGTCTTATTTTGGGGATAGACGATCTTCGGAAATCCAGGGGACTGCACTTGGTAAGAGCCATCGGGCATGGACCTGTATATATAGGTCCATGCCCGCGGGTGTAGCGCAGAGTGGGCACGCTTTCGTTGGGGGTACTGTGAGCACGTGGGGAAGATGACGGATACCCGTAAACAAAAGGCAGAAAAGGCATCAGAAATGCCGATCAAACACTCACCGCTCGTGGGGAACGTGCAGATCGGATAGTAGGTTCTCCCAGCTGGTAGTCTAGTATAAATTATAATAGGTCCATGCCTGAAGATCTCAAAGTGTCGCAGATCGGCTCTTCTCCGCTGCCGCCTCCATTCAGGGGACTTCACTCTCCCGGAGTAAGAAAACGCTGTCAGATTATCTTTGCCTGTTATTTCCGGAAATCAGTGATTGCGTCCTCTGTCATTTATACCTGGAAAATATCCCTGATCAGTTTGCCAAGGTGTTTCAGTCTGATGCAGTGACCAGTTGGGGTGCAGAATAATCCTATCATCCTTGGAAAAGACATGTGCGAGAAGTTTTATTTACAGATAAAGCTCTACCGACTGTTAGGCGCAGGGGTTGTATTTAAGGAGAAAAGTATTGCCTTATTCTTGATACTATTATTATAGATCCAAGCGCACAGTAGGTTCAAAATAAGGCTATTTATTAGGACAAAACACAACATGCAAATGTTCAGGGTAATAATAATAATAATACGTAATTCTTATATAGCGCCTAATCCAACTTGACTGGCTCAAAGCACTTCACAATTCAAAACAAGAACGGACATCAGAATCAATACATGAAACATGCATACACCAGGCGATCCAACGTCAACAGCAAAGCGCGGGCAAACATGCACACATCCCGGAACCATCGGTGCAACCCAGACATGCAATGCAGCAATACATGGACCATAGACACATCTCATGATTGCAAATCAAATACAAAGAGCATCAAAAACTGGGTTGTATTGGAAGGTTTGGGAAAACAAGTGGGTTTTCAACTGTGACTTAAATGAGGAGTATGTTTGTGTGTGGCGGATGGAGAAAGGCAGATTATTCCAGGTTACGGGACCCTGATAGGAGAAAGATCTCTAGCCTGAGTATTTCTTTTTTAACAGAGGGATCTTCAGTTTACGTGTGTCTGAGTAGACCGTAAAGTACGGGATGGCGTGTAGATTTGTAAAAGGTCAGCGAGGTATTGAGGGGTGGAGGCAGTGACGGAGTTGTAACACATGCAGGACAGTTTGTATGTTATACGGTCAGAGATTGGTAACCAGTGTAGAGATTTGAGGAGTGGTTTAGTGTGTTCTTGTCGGGAAGACTTACGGATTAATCTGGCAGATGCGTTTTGGATTTTTTGGAGTTTATGTAGAAGACATTCAGGGACGCCCGCAAGAGACAGTTACCGTAGTCTAAGCGAGACAGGACGAGGGATACTGCTAGGGTTTTGGCTGCGTCCTCTGTCAAGTACTGTCTGATTGAGGAAATCCTCCGAAGCTCCCAGTCCCAGTAGGCCATCTGGCACACTTTGATCCCCTGTATCAAGCTACAAAGTGACACTGAAACAACGATTAAGCTGTAATGAAAAATGAGATGGACTCACGGAGACCTGAACCACTTATCTTTTGGGCGGTGAGCTTACGCTTTATAATCCCAAAATGACGTCAATAAATAATATTGATTCTCTGTTCCTATCGGTATGAACAAGACCTCCTAGTGTGGGTTTTTTCTGTTGCTGTTAATAGGTATTGAAATGTGATGATTTTGTCTCTCTTTGTTCATTGTGTTGATTGACAGTGCTTTGTGGGTTGCAGACAGCATCGGTCCCGGACTGATGCTGTGGCAGATGCCGGCAGCATTTACCTCCCTTGGCGTCCCTCCCGCCTACGCGTGCATCTTCTTCTTGTCCGCGTTTCTCTTTTCACTTATGTATCTGGTGGGTTCCTCTTCTGAGCACTTTGTGCGTTTATTTGCGCGATGGAATGTTTTTTTTAGCTGAAGAAATTATTTACTTGAGCTGTTACTGTGAATTGTCTGAGCTGTTACAGTGAATTGTCTGAGCTGTTACGGTAAATTGTCTGAGCTGTTACTGTGAATTGTCTGAGCTGTTACTGTGAATTGTCTGAGCTGTTACTGTGAATTGTCTGAGCTGTTACTGTGAATTGTCTGAGCTGTTACAGTGAATTGTCTGAGCTGTTACTGTGAATTGTCTGAGTTGTTACAGTAAATTGTCTGAGCTGTTACTGTGAATTGTCTGAGTTGTTACAGTAAATTGTCTGAGCTGTTACGGTGAATTGTCTGAGCTGTTACGGTGAATTGTCTGAGCTGTTACAGTGAATTGTCTGAGTATCGGGTGCCTGACCACTGTGGTGGGGGTGGATTGGAGGGGTGGATTGAGTGTTGTGACGTCTCTGTCCTCAAGTGTATCGGGTGCCTGACCATTGTGGACAACATCATAGTGGGGGTGGATTGGAGGGGTGGACTGAATGTTGTGACGTCCCTGTCCTCAGTGTATCGGGTGCCTGACCACTGTGGTGGGGGTGGATTGGAGGGGTGGATTGAGTGTTGTGACGTCTCTGTTCTCTGTGTATAGGGTGCCTGACCATTGTGGACAACATCGTGGTGGGGGTGGATTGGAGGGGTGGACTGAATGTTGTGACGTCTCTGTTCTCTGTGTATAGGGTGCCTGACCATTGTGGACAACATCGTGGTGGGGGTGGATTGGAGGGGTGGATTGAGTGTTGTGACGTCTCTGTCCTCTGTGTATAGGGTGCCTGACCATTGTGGACAACATCATAGTGGGGGTGGATTGGAGGTGTGGACTGAATGTTGTGACGTCTCTGTTCTCTGTGTATCAGGTACCTGACCACTGTGGTGGGGGTGGATTGGAGGGGTGGATTGAGTGTTGTGACGTCTCTGTCCTCAGTGTATCGGGTGCCTGAACATTGTGGACAACATCGTGGTGGGGGTGGATTGGAGGGGTGGACTGAATGTTGTGACGTCTCTGTCCTCAGTGTATCGGGTGCCTGACCATTGTGGACAACATCGTGGTGGGGCTGGAGGGGTGGATTGAGCGCAAAGCCTGCAGCAAGGTTGCCGTCCACCTGCTGGTCACCTTCTTCGTCATGTGCGTTGCCAAGGGCCTTGGCATCATCCAGACAACCAAGGTGAGCAGGGGGGAACAAACGGTGCAGGAGGAACCGAATGAAGGACGCTAATTATTCAAAACTGAACAATTAAAGGAATATATTCACAATTTCAGTGTATGATTTGGAAGGGGGGGGGGGTCATGAGGAGAGAGGGGGGGACTCTAAGAGAGAGAGAGAGAGAGGATGGTGAGAAGAGGTCAGCTGAATACAATGAGAGAGAGAAGCACTCTAAGAGAGAGAGAGGAGGGGGACTCTAAGAAAGAGAAAGAGAGTCATAAGAAGAGATCAGTTGAACACAATGAGAGAGATGCGGGGGGGGGGGGGGGGGGGGGACTCTAAGAGAGGGGAGAGAGAGAGAGAGGAAGAGAACTGAGAGAGAGAGAGAGAGGAAGAGAACTGAGAGAGGAAGAGAACAGAGGAAGAGAGGAAGAGAACTGAGAGAGAGAGAACCGAGAGAGAGAGGAAGAGAACCGAGAGAGAGGGAGAGAGAGAGAGGAAGAGAACAGAGAGAGGAAGAGAACTGAGAGAGAGAGAGAGGAAGAGAACTGAGAGAGAGGAAGAGAACTGAGAGAGAGAGAACCGAGGGAGAGAGAGAGAGAGGAAGAGAACTGGGAGAGAGGAAGAGAACTGAGAGAGAGAGAGAGGAAGAGAACAGAAAGAGGAAGAGAACTGAGAGAGAGAGAGGAAGAGAACTGAGAGAGAGAGAGAGAGGGGAAGAGAACTGAGAGGGAGAGAGGAAGAGAACCAAGAGAGAGGAAGAGAACCAAGAGAGAGAGAGGAAGAGAACCGAGAGAGAGAGAGAGAGGAAGAGAACCAAGAGAGAGAGAGGAAGAAAACCATAAGAAGAAATCAGCTGAACACAATGAGAGAGAGAGGGGAACTCCAAGAGAGGGAGAGAGAGAGAGAGAGAACTGACTATTCCATTGTTTACGTTGTTGATTTATTCGTTCTGGCAGTACACTGAGAATTAATTGGCCTGTCCAGTTTAGTCTCTGATTTCTGTGCTGATGGGTAGTGGTTTGTTTCATCTGTTGTTTCCTCCTGACTATTCCATTGTTTACTTCTTCTTCTTTTTAATTTTAAATATGCAGTGATCGATGAGTATGACTATGAGGATGATAACTGATGATGCTATGGAGGTCTATTTCGGTTTGAGACTACTTGACAGGGTCACAGACCACACTTACTGTCATAATTATCCCAGTGTCAACCAGGCCCAGGAACTGCAGCACCTGCAGTGTTGGTCAAGTAACTAGAACAACACTCAAAGACTCATCCGTGAAGTGGATGAGGCTCGGCTGTGTGGTTCCAGCCTTCCCACTGGGCCCACAGCACTCCCAGCGCTGGGTAGGAGGCGGCCAGGGCTGAAAAATCCCACATGACTGATGGGATTCGAACCCAAGACCTTCCGACCCGCACTCCAACGCGCTAACCACTAACACTACGGGGGGCCGGTCCATTGTTTGTTGATTTATTCATTCTGAGAATGCACAGAGAATTAATTGGCCTCCAGTTTAGTCCGCTATTTCTGTGCTGATGGCCAGTGGTTTGTTTCATCTGTTGTTTCCTCCTGACTATTCCATTGTTTACTTTGTTGATTTATTCATTCTGACAGTGCACGGAGAATTATTAATTGGCCTCCAGTTTAGTCCACAATTTCTGTGCTGATGGGTGGAGGGAGAGGGGGAAGTTTTTTTTGTTTCAACCTGTTGTTTCCTCCTAACTACTCCGTTGCTTGCTTTGTTGGTTTAATCGTAATTCTGTTGATTTGTTCATTCGTTTGACGGTTTATTCATTCTTCTGTCTCTCCTCGGCAGGCTGGTCTGTACTACTCAGTGCTGCTGGACCGGTCGCTGTTTCAGCTTCGCTTCATCCTCATCCTACTCATAGCGCTAGGGCTGCTTGTTGTCTATGGTAAGGTGCTGACTGCAGGTGTTTGGTTATAAGAATGATAGCGGTCATTTCTACGGTGCCGTATCTAACCAACCCCTCAACAAAAACGTATACATTAAAACCTCAAATATAAGTTCGCCCAGCACACTAGCATACGTACACCACATGCACACACACATACATGCACATACACACATTCACTCATACACACGTACACATACGCACACGCACACTCTCTCTCTCTCTCTCACACACACACACACACACACACACATACATACATACATGCACATACACTCATACGCACGCATACACACATGCACACTCTCTCTCACACACACACACACGCACATACACTCATACACACGCACGCATACACACACACACACTCTTACTTACACACACACACACACACACACACACACACATACATACACATACACACATACACTCATACACACGCACGCATACACACACACACACTCTCTCTCTCACACAAACACACACACACAATGAATAATGAGGAGGAGGGAGGGGGGGGCAAGTTTTAATGCAGTTTTTAAAGGAGAAACGAGGCACACACACACACAACTCAGGGCAGTAGTGGGACTGAAGAAAAGGTTTGTGAAAAGATTTTTTTTAAAATTCCAGGAAGATTTGAAAGAACTGACAGACAGTTGGGTATAAATAATTCCTGGAAGATTTGAAAGAACTGACAGACAGTAAGGTAGACAGTAAGTAAGTGATTTGTTTGATTTTTTTTGTACACCCAGTCAACCAGGACGGTTATATCAGCGCGAGTAAGGTCAACAGGTAGATAAACAACAGACAGAAACTGATGGTTTGACTGATAGACTGTTGGGTGAATGGACTGTCAAGTACATTGGTTGATGGTGTTGCTGATGTTTGGTTGACTGATAGGTGAAATGACAGGTGCCTTGGTTGATGATGTTGCTGATGTTTGGTTGACTGATTGGTAAACTGACAGGTGCATTGGTTGATAATGTTGCTGATGTTTAGTTGACTGATGGCTGAGTTGACTGGTGCTTTGGTTGATGAAGTTGCTGATGTTTGTTTGACTGAAAGGTGAAATGATAGGTGCATTTGGTTGATGTTGTTGCTGATGTTTGGCTGACTGAAAGGTGAAATGATAGGTGCATTTGGTTGATGTTGTTGCTGATGTTTGGCTGACTGAAAGGTGAAATGATAGGTGCATTTGGTTGATGTTGTTGCTGATGTTTGGTTGACTGAAAGGTGAAATGATAGGTGCATTTGGTTGATGTTGTTGCTGATGTTTGGTTGACTGAAAGGTGAAATGATAGGTGCATTTGGTTGATGTTGTTGCTGATGTTTGGTTGACTGAAAGGTGAAATGATAGGTGCATTTGGTTGATGATGTTGCTGGTGTTGGTTGACGGATGGGTGAACTGACTGGTGCATTGGTTGATGTTGCAGTGAAGCAGAATTTTGCGCTACTGGAGAGAGTGATAATGGCGTTTTGGTTTGGTTCCTCCGCCCTCACGTGTGCCGTAAGTCCTGAAACTTCATTCCATCTTCTCTTCCTTTCCTTTTGCCTTCCTCCCTACCTCCTTTACTTTCATCCTTTCTTTTCCTACTTCCTTCATTTCTTCCTTCCTACCTCCCTCCTTCCTTCCTTCCTTTGTTCCTTCTTTTCTTCCTTCATCCTTCCCTTCTTCCTTTCTTCTTTCTTTTTTTTCCTCCATCCTTCCCTTCCTTCCCATCTTCCTTTCTTCCTCCATCCTTCTTTTCCCTTCCTCCATCCTTCCCTTCTTGTTCCCCTTTCTGTCCTCTCTCCTTCCTTTTCTTCCTCCTTCCCTTGCTTCCTTTCTTCCTTTATCCTTCCTTCCTCCCTTCCTCATTCCCTCCCTTCCTTCCCTTCTTCCATTTTTCTCCCCTCCATTCTTCCCTTCCTTCCTTTCCCCCATCCTCCCTCATTCCCTTCATTCCCTTCTTCCTTCTTTTCTTCCTCCATCCTTCCCTTCCTTCCTTCCTCTTCCTTTTATCTTTTCCTTCCTTGCTTCCTTCCTTCCTCTTCTCTTTTTCTTTCATGCTTCCTTCCTCTCTTCTTTCCTTCCTTCCTTTCTCCCTCTTCCTTTTCTATTTTCCTTTTTTGCTTGCTTGCTTCCTTCCTTCCTTCCTCCCTCTTCCTTTTCTCTTTTCCTTCCTTCCTTCCTTCTTTCCTTCCTTCCTTCCTTCCCTCCTTCCTCTTCCTTTTCTCTTTTCCTTCGTTTCTACTTTCCTTCCTCCCTATTCCTTTTCTCTTTTCCTTCCCTCCTTCCTTCCTTCCTTCCTCTTTCTTTTCTCTTTTCCTTCCTTCCTTTTCTCTTTTCCTTCCTTCCTTCCTTCTGTCCTTCCTTCCTTCCTTCCCTCCTTCCTCTTCCTTTTCTCTTTTCCTTCCTTTCTACTTTCCTTCCTCCCTATTCCTTTTCTCTTTTCCTTCCCTCCTTCCTTCCTTCCTTCCTCTTTCTTTTCTCTTTTCCTTCCTTCCATTTCTCTTTTCCTTCCCTCCTTCCTTCCTTCCTTCCTCTTCCCTTTCTCTTTTCCTTCCTTCCTTTTCTCTTTTCCTTCCTTCCTTCCTCTTCCTTTTCTCTTTTCCTTCCTTCCTTCATTCCTTCCTTTCTCTTCCTTTTCTCTTTTCCTTCCTTCCTTCCTGCCTTTTCTCTTTTCCTTCCTTCCTTCCTTTCTCTTCCGTTTCTCTTTTCATTTCTTGCTTCCTTCCTTGTTTGCTTCCTTCCTTCCTTCTTTTCCTTTCTTGCTTCCTTCCTCTCTTATTTATCTCCTCTTTTTTTCCTTCCTATCTTCCTTTTATTTTTCTTCTTTCCTTTCTCCTCTCCCCCCCCCCCTCCTTTCCTCCTTTCTTCTTTCCTTCTTTCCTTCCTTCTCAAGAAGGCAAACTGAGATTTCTTTGTTCCACAGCATAAAATGTCCCCTTCGCAATGCAGACACCAGACGCCACTCATAGAACTTGGAATTTCTTCTTTGATGATTTTTGACTTTTAAAATATCAAATTGAAACAGTAAAAAGTAAAATGCGGCAGGTGAATTGCACTTTATTGTAAAGCGATTTGCCCTGCACTCCTGCCTTGCGTGGTAGATGGGCGCTCCAAAATTCCTCTTTATTATTATTACTATTATTAATCTGTGCATATTTAGCTTTGTATAGTCAGAAAACACTGTCAGATTATCTTCGCCTGTTATTTCCAGAAATCGTCTGTTAGCTCACTTATTGCTGACTGGAGCAATGTTGTTGTTTTTTCCTGCGGCAGAGCTTGTGGTTCTACACGCTGATGAATGACAAGGACGGGGGGTTTCTCTACCCCACGCAGCAAGACTCCGGGTTCTCCAAGGACTGGGACATCGTGCGCTGGGTGATCGCCGCTTTGCCGCTCATAGGAGTGCCCATAGGGGCTCTGCATGCCTGCTACTCCGCCTGCGGGTCTGGGTCTCCGGTAGGTGTATTGGAGAGAGAGAGAGAGTGTGTGTGTGTTTTTTGGGGGGAAGGAGGTGTATGTGGTGGGATGGGGATGGGGAGGTTTCATAGGTGCTGATGCGTTTCTATGGGGAGGGTCTATTATGCATCAGAGTGTGTGAGTCTGCGCTTGTGTCATACCTTTGCGCTCCCTTCCTCATACCGTTGCGCTCCCATTGTCCTACCTTTGTGTTCCCTTCATCATGCCTTTGTGCTTCTTTTGTCAAATGTCCCTTCATTCTACATTTGCGCTAATTTCATCGCACATTTTGAGCTTCCTTTGTCAAATGTCCCTTCATTCTACATTTGCGCTAACTTCATCGCACATTTTGTGCTTCCTTTGTCAAATGTCCCTTCATTCTACATTTGCGCTAACTTCATCACACATTTTGTGCTTCCTTTGTCAAATGTCCCTTCATTCTACATTTGCGCTAACTTCATCGCACATTTTGTGCTTCCTTTGTCAAATGTCCCTTCATTATACATTTGCGCTAACTTCATCGCACATTTTGTGCTTCCTTTGTCAAATGTCCCTTCATTATACATTTGCGCTAACTTCATCACACATTTTGTGCTTCCTTTGTCATGCCTTGCTGCTCCCTTCAACAAACCTCCCTCCATCATACCTTTGTGCTCCCTGCGTCATACCTTTGTGCTCCCTCCGTCATACCTTTGTGCTCCCTGCATCATACCTTTGTGCTCCCTGCATCATACCTTTGCACTCCTTTCAACAAACCTTTTATACCTTCGCATTCCCTTTGTCAAGCCTTTGCGCTCCCTCCATCATACCTTTGCACTCCCTTCATCATACCTGTGCACTCCCTGTGTCATACCTTTGCACTCCCTTCAATACACCTTGCATTCCCTTCGTCATACCATTGTGCTCCTTTCATCATACCTTTGCATTCCCTTTATCATACTTAATTTACACTCCCTTCATCATACCTAATTTGCACTCCCTTCATCATACCTTTGTGCTCCCTGCATCATACCTAATTTGCACTCCCTTCATCATACACCATACCTTTGCACTCCCTGTATCACATCTTTGCACTCCCTTTGTCATACCTTTGCGCTCCCTGCGTCATATCTTTGCACTCCCTTCACCATATCTTTGCACTCCCTTCATTATACCTTTGTGCTCCCTGCATCATACCTAATTTGCACTCCTTTCAATCGTTATACCTTTGCACTCCCTGGATCATACCTTTGCACTCCCTGTGTCATACCTTTGCACTCCCATCATCATCTTTGCACTCCCTTCATCATACCTTTGTGCTCCCTTCGTCATACCTTTGTGCTCCCTGCATCATACCTCTGTGCTCCCTGCATCATACCTCATCTGCATTCCCTTCATCATACACCATACCTTTGCACTCCCTGTATCATACCTCTGTGCTCCCTGTGTCATACCTGTGCACTCCATCAAACCTTTGCACTCCCTGCTTCATACCTTTGGTCTCCCATCATCATATTTTTGTGCTCCCTTCATCGTACCGTTGCCCTCCCTGCGTCATACCTTGGTGCTCCCTCTCACCGTACCTTGGCGCTCCCTCTCATCAGGTGTGCAGCAAGCTGTGCTGCGGCATCACGGAGCGGGTGCGGGAGCACCAGTTTGACCAGCTGCCCCCGCCGCCCCCTCCCGAGCCCACCGCCCCGCCCTACATGTACACCTACATGGACAACGCCTACCCGCTGGACGACACCTACAAGATGGAGTACGACCCCCCGGAGACGGAGCCCCTGCGGCCCCACAACAGCCAGACACGCATCTGATCCGTCGCCGCTGCCTGCTGGGAATGGAGTGTGCGAAACTGCTTTTTGGTGCGGCTTTTGCCCGATGGGTGAAAGGTCGTTCTCTGTGCGTCGTGCAGACACAGACTGCTTGTTGGCGCGGAAGGGGGTATAGAGTGACTTGCGCATGGAGAAAGAGGTGCAAGAGATTTTTTTTCTTTTTTCTTTTCTTTCTCTCCTGTTTCTGATGCTTTGAAGTGTTAAAATACTCATCTCCTTCATCGTCATCTTCTTCGGCGTTCCAGCGCCACAGGCGTTGCAACGCGAGACTGCTCGGATCTGTTGGCGTGTTCGTTCGCTCCGGAAATTCCCTACCTGCAAGCGTTGAAGCGCAGAACTTCTTGGATCTGTCGGCGCGTTGGTTAGCTCCAAGAGTTCTGAAGTCACGCTGAGCCTGTTTGCCGACCATCGCCCAAACACGGGTCTTGATGTGACAGCAGCGTCTGGGGAACATGGCAGCTTTGCATCTTTCGGATAGCGGACAAGGAGCGGCTGTGCTACACTCTACCGGGACTGAGAGTGTACAGTTCTGTCGATCTGCACAGGATGCACTGCACGTGAAGACGCTATGCACTAAGCATCCACAGTGTTTAAATACTGCCGTCTTTTGACACTCAAAAGCATCCACAGTGTTTAAATACTGCCGTCTTTTGACACTCAAGAGCATCGGCAGTGTTTAAATGCTGCCGTCTTTTGACACTCAAGAGCATCCGCAGTGTTTAAATACTCCCATCATTTGACAGCGGCCACAGGACAGAAAACACTCAGCAAAACTTGCTGTCGCAAAATGGGCTTAGTCTTAAACAGTTTTACTCTCAAACGGTTTGACTTTTGAACATCTGCAAATCTCACTTGTTGAGCGGGGCAGATGTTTCAGTGTGTGTGTGGAGAAAGAGTTTGCTGTTCAAAAGGCAAGGATGAGAGTTGACAATTGTGCGGCAGTGTCGTCTGCCATCAAGGAGAAACAGTGCTGCTGAATCGGGTCAAATCACAAGCTGGGCTGAAAAAGAAACAATCCAGGGATCTGATTCAGAATCATATTGTCAGAAATCACACTGCGTGTGAAGACTGTCAGAAATCACACTACGTGTGAAGACTGTCAGAAATCACACTACGTGTGAAGACTGTCAGAAATCATACTGATTGTTAAGACTGTCAGAAATCACACTGGGTGTGAAGACTGTCAGAAATCACACTGAGTGTTAAGACTGTCAGAAATCACACTGAGTGTTAAGACTGTCAGAAATCACACGGAGTGTTAAGACTGTCAGAAATCACACTGAGTGTTAAGACTGTCAGAAATCACACTGAGTGTTAAGAGTGTCAGAAATCACACTGAGTGTTAAGACTGTCAGAAATCACACTGAGTGTTAAGACTGTCAGAAATCACACTGAGTGTTAAGACTGTCCAAAATCACACTGAGTGTTAAGACTGTCAGAAATCACACTGAGTGTTAAGACTGTCCAAAATCACACTGAGTGTTAAGACTGTCAGAAATCACACTGGGTGTGAAGACTGTCAGAAATCACACTGAGTGTTAAGACTGTCAGAAATCACACTGAGTGTTAAGACTGTCAGAAATCACTCTGTTTTGAGTGTGAAGACTGTGAGAAATTGTAGTTTTGAGCACAAAGACTCAGAAATCACACTGTTCTGAGCGTGAGTCAGAAACTGCACCATTCTGAGTGCGAGGACCTCCAGATCCTGCTTCCAGAGGAAACTTTATGCCACGGCTGTGTCAGTCGGCTGAAAAGTGGGTCAGCTGAGCATGCAGCTCTAGGAAAGCAGGCACGAGATTCTCCCATTTGAGATCAGACTGCTTAACGTGGGTGAGAAGCCAGTCACTGTACCATTTTGTGTGTTGGAAGGGGACTTTAAGGGGTTGGGGGGTCGGGGGTGGGGGTGGGGGGGGGATCAGACAGTTTCACGCAGTCACAAATCTTGTGGCTGATCACAGCAGAGGTTAAGAATTGCACCGACGGTGCTGTCAAGGTGGACGTTGCATGCAGTCGCTCAGCTGTGGCCGACAAGTGACCGGAATTTGTCCGTTGGGCCGTTTCCTGGGGCTCTCGAGACCAGGCTGAGTTCTGCATGAGTTGATTCCACATCTGTTGCCACCCAGCTAAGTTGTGCGTGAGTTGATTCAATGTCTGTTGCCACCCAGTTGTGCGTGAGTTGATTCAACGTCTGTTGCCACCCAGCTAAGTTGTGCGTGAGTTGATTCAACGTCTGTTGCCACCCAGTTGTGCAAGAGTTGATTCAACGTCTGTTGCCACCCAGTTATGCATGAGTTGATTCAACGTCTGTTGCCACCCAGCTGAGTTGTGCATGAGTTGATTCCGTGTCTGTTCCCACCCAGATGAGTTATGCATGAGTCGATTCCGTGTCTGTTCCCACCCAGTTATGCATGAGTTGATTCCATGTCTGTTCCCACCCAGATGAGTTATGCATGAGTTGATTCCGTGTCTGTTCCCACCCAGTTATGCATGAATTGATTCCAGAAACGTCGGAGAATTATTGTGCTGAAATTCGCAGAAGCTCAAGACTAGGGGTGGGGGTAGGGGGCACCAAGCGTGGGGTGTGTGTGTGTGTGGGGGGGGGGGGGGGGGGGGGGGGGGTCTTTAACTGACCCTGCTGAGAGAATCGTTTGGTCACCGTATGGTCCGTTGTTGTGGGCATGTTGAGGTGGTGGGGTGGATTTGTTTTTGTAGTCGGTGCAGCGCATCCTTATTCCAGCCATCGTTGGAGCTGTCTGTGAGACTGCTGCATCTTCTGCCACTGTCTCTTGTTCAGCACCAGCTTTTTATGTGTGTGTGTGTGTGTTTGGGGGGGGGGACTGGTCTGTGCATGTAAGTGTTAGTGTATGTAGGTGTGTGTTTGTGTGTCTGGGTGTGTGTGTGTGTTTTTTTTTTTGTTTTTTTTTTTTGGGGGGGGGTGGTGTGTGTGGGTGTGCATGGGTGCATGCATCCTTGTGTGTGTGTGTGTGTGTGTGTGTGCATGTGTGCATCCCCATCTGTGTGTGTGTCTGCGTGTGTGTGTATGTGTATGCATCCCTGTGTGTGTGTGTGTGTGTGTGTGTGTGTATTTGTGTGTGTGTGTGTGTTTGTTTCACATCCCCATCTGTGTGTGTGTGTGTGTGTGTGTGTGTTTCACAACCACCACAGCCAGCAATGCTGAGTCACCAAAATGTCAACCTGCATCGCACACAGCTTTCCGTGGTCATCACATTGCTCAGTGCAGAAACAGCGCCCCCTACACCATGCTGCCTGCTCGAACAACCACAGCCATCATTCCTTCAGTAGAAAACCATTTAAACTTTCTTTGACCATCTGCATTTGGACTGTTGCTTGCAGAAGCAGGTGTCGGATGTTAGTCCTGGTGGAAGTTCGATCTGGATTGAAAGGGGTGACAGTCTGAGAGAGAATGAGGCCAAGAGCACTTGTGCATGACCAGCACACAGTGGAGTTAACCCCTTCACTGCCCCAGCCTGTAAAGTTTCTGGGCTGAAAGACACAGGGACACGCCCGGAAACGGTATATTTTCCGGTCCTACAACACATCGACTTTCAACGCTATTGCGTTTTGATAAAAGTCCTTTCACATGCCAATGCAAAAAAAGATAACAAAAAAGCTTAAGGGTTTAAAATTTCACACTTTTACTCATGTCGTTTTCAAGTGACTTCATGGCAGTGATGGGGTTAAATTAGCGCTTGAACTATGTCACGCAAACACAGCAACAAAGACCTGAGTCCCCTACAGCACTTTATGTACCTGTAACCTTGTGTTTACTGGCATACCAGGCAAGAGTTACTGTTGGCGACTCAGGTCGTTGTTGCTGTGTTTGTGTGTCGTCTTTCACGTGCTGATTAACTCCCTTGTGGGGTGATTCTGAAAGGGGTGACAGTGTTTTGTGTTGGTGCTCAAATGGCAGTCGTTGTGACAACACCAACCGCTCGGATTATGTCCGCTTTCATTTCTCTCATAAATGACCTCTCACAGTGCTTGTGCCAGCGCAAAATCAAACCAAAATCATCTGAATCGAGACGGAATTCATTTTTCACCCAGAGCAGATGTCCCTGATGTTTTCACGCATGCTTTGATGCTGTGTTGGGTCCACAGTCGTAGTACTCAGACGTTTCGCAAGTTGTACGGAGGGCATGTGCTGACAGCCTGAGACTTATCAAGGTGACTTTGATTCTGGCGGACAGACGTGCGAAAAGAAGGAGTGCCCCTTCAGTGGCGTAACCGGTTGCAGCGGAGTTTGGAGCAGCTCTAGGTGACGGAAAGCATGCGCTCACACATACCTAGGATTTGAGCTCTTTGCTTTGCCGACTTGTCTGTGCCCGCGTTGAAGTCCTGGCTGTGGTGGTTGATGTGATTCAGTTGTGAAACAAACGTACAATGGGTCAGGGTCTCTTTTGTCTCTTGCTCAAAGAAGTCATTGCGGTGCATTTTTAGCCACTCATATTCATATGAACAAAACTTAAAGTAGGTCGCTCAGTTCACCTTTTGAATGTTAGTTTTTTTGGAACATTTTTTGTCCAGTAGGTGTTTGGAAGACGCTTTATGTGTGTTGTCAGCGAGAAATCAAAATGTGTCTATAAACACGGTGTTTTTAATGAAAATGTATTAATTAGGAAACATATATATATATATATATATGTATATATATATATCTGATTGCCGTTGTTTATTGCGCACGCACTTCAGGAACGCACAGATAGCATAAATGCTTATTGGGTATCCGTGGAATACTGTATACTGACTATGGTTAATTACTATGGCAGCAAAATAAGAATAAGAATAATGCACATTTATCATGCGCTCGTCAGTGCCCTCAGCGCTCACATGATACGCATTAACCTAAATACAATATTCTATGCACACATAGAGCTCAGTCCTACCAAAACAATTGACAAAGTTTCAAGGTTTTATCGAGCCTTTTGCCCCAGGGTGCTAGAAAGCAAAGTTGCATTCGCACAAGACATTCCTTATAAACAATAATAATAATAATAGATAACTTTTGTACAGCGCTATTCTCTGGTGTACCCAAACTCACTGCGCTTTACATTCTCCAACATTTTCTAAGTTTCACAAACATAATACATATAATTATGACAACTAACAATGTATAATATACAAGTACATGTGCCATATGAGAAACAGCAATATATAAAGAAAAGAAAAAAGAAAACAAGTACATAATAATAATAATAATAATTCTTATAAAGCGCTATTCTTTAACCAGACTTAAACTCGCTGCGCTGTACAAACATCTTATCACAAAAACCACGTTAACATACATTTCAGCAAACAAAACCTTAATTATTGTAGCTTTAATTACCATTATCGCCTACCGAACAATACACACACACAATGACATGCGCACACCAGTCTCCTCCGCTAGTTTGTACTATGACATGAGTACTAATAATAAATTACTACTGCACTTTATACATCAGACAAAAACAAGCGCTCAAACACAAAGTTGGTGTGAATATACAACTAAGGTGCAAGAAATTTCCACCGTTGTGTTTTGCTGTTGGTTTTATCCAAGTAATTCAGAAATACAACTAATAAATCTAGCAAGCTTAACATTCAAGGCTATAGAATTTGGGCATTGTGGGATGAAGTGTATAATATTTATCAACATACTTAGTACAGTTTCTTTTGACAGTTAAGCAAAAACAAATAAGTGGCTTAGCTCTCCATCTCCAGATGAGCCCTATTTCTTTCATAAAGAGCCCATCCACCAACCACACCTGGCTAGTTGTTCTTTTTGTCTTCTTTTTTTTTTTTTGGGGGGGGGGGGGGGGATCTTTCTCTCTCCCAATCTCTCTCTCTCTCTCTCTCTCTCTCTCTCTCTCTCTCCCTCCCCCCCTCAATCTCTCTCTCTCTCTCCCCCTCCCTCCATCCCCCCCCCCCCCAGTCTCTCTCTCTCTCTCTCTTGCTCTCTCTCTCTTCCCCCCTCCCCCCAGTCTCTCTATCTGGTTCGATCGATCACTTGCTCACTCGCTTGCTTGCTCGCTCTAAGACTAGTTGAAGAGGGTTTACTTTGACGCATGTTGGCAAACCTGTTGATGACTGGGAATCAACTGTGATCAGTTAGAGGGTTGAAACCTGGTAAAGACAGGGTAAAAGTGGAACATACTTTTGTTTAGACGAGTTGGTGACAGAGATCTGGACTTACAAACATGTGTATGTGTGTGTGTGTGTGTGTGTGTGTGTGTGTGTGTGTGTGTGTTACTTACAAACTGTGTGTGTGACACTTACAGACTTGTGCGTGTGTGTGTGTGTGTGTGTGACTTGCAGATGTGTGTGTGTTACTTAGAAACACGTGTGTCCATGTGCATGCTTGTGTGTGTGATTTTTGTGTGTATTTGAGGAAAATAATTGATGAGGATGCAGATTGGGTTTAAAAAAAATGTTTGTTAGTTCATTTCACAGATCCCCCTCCCCCTTTTTTTTTTCTTTTTTTTTGAGGCTGATTACAGTCTTTGACACTCTTATGGTGATAAGTGCCATTGAACTTGACACACTCATAGATCAGGGTTTTGAAGAGCATAGAAGGCCCATTTTGAAGGTCACATGAGAGCTCAAAAATTAACAACAACAAAATGTCTGTTTATTTTCTTCTTCCAAGTTTTGAATGCGAGTCAGCCGAGCGTTTGCGCTCTTTTTCACTTGTGAAGTAAATCATGGGGTTGATTGTGTGCGAGTAACTGATACTGAGACCAGCCGGACCAAGCATGCTGGTAGTTGTACAAAGGCCAATTTTTTATTGGTCTTTTTTATCGATTGTTTTCTACGTCTAGGCCAGTACCAAAAACAATTATGCGATCCTTACTGATGATTCATTCTTGTCTGTAACCTGTTGTCTTCATAATCTTGTTTTTTTTTGCTTCTCCTGGTTACTCTAAAAGCACAATTTTACTTTGACCATTGATTATTATTATTATCTATATTAGAGAGAGATATATTATTATTATCTATAATAGAGAGAGGTATTATTATTATCTATAATAGAGAGAGAGAGGTTTTGTCAGTGGTATGTAACTTTTTAGTCTGAATGTTTTAACTTCGTATTCTTTCACCTGTGTACATAGAACTCTCTCTCCCTCTCTGTCTCTCTCTGTCTCTCTCTCTCGCTCTCTCTGTCTGTCTCTCTGTCTGTCTGTCTGTCTCTCTCTCTCTCTCTCTCTCTCTCTCTCTCTCTCTCTCTCTCTCTCTCTCTCTCTCTCTCTCTCTCTCTCTATATATATATATATATATATATATATATGTGTGTTTGTGTTTCGCTGCTGTAGAGATTAAGCCATGCAGATCCTCATTGATTGAATTTCTTGCACCAGATTGTCCTTCCCTCCTTTTCCCTTTCTTTCTTCTCTTTTTTCCCCCATATATATGGTGTACTAAATAGTGTCCAGCATTTTGAAGACTGAGATTTTTTATCACAGGCTGAGTTATACTGGCGTTTCTTTTATCTATCCACTTTTAGCCCCGTCGGTTCGCTGTCCTCAGATGGTTTGAGGATGTGTGTGTGCATGTGTAGCTTGTGTGGCATAGCACGGACAGAACTGATGTGCGGATATGCCAGCGTAGTGCATACTTCAGGTTCATTCCGTCCACACACATACACACACACACACACATTCTCATACCATTTGAGGACCGTGAACCGACGGGGCTAAAAGTGGACATTGCCCCAAACTCTTCCAGCCTGGAAAATGCCAGTGCTTGAAATGTTCTTTAGGCTCGTGGTTACAGGAGCAAGGAACAGCTCCGTTCTGACCCAGTTTTGTTATAAACAGTTACAGCTGCTTGACATGGTGTTTTCAGCTTGGAAAATGCTAGTGTTTGGTGTGTTGTTTAGGCTGGGGGTTTCAAGCAAGAACAGCTCTATTTTGACCCAGTTTTGTTATAAACAGTTACAGCTGCTTGACATGGTGTTTTCAGCTTGGAAAATGCTAGTGCTTGGTGCGTTGTTTAGGCTCGTGGTTATAGGGGCGGAACAGCTCCGTTCTGACCCAGTTTTGTTATAAACAATAGCTGCTTGACATGGTGTTTTCGGCCTTGAAACTGCCAATGCTCGGTGTGTTGTTTAGGCTCGTGGTTATAGGAGCGGAACAGCTCCGTTCTGACCCAGTTTTGTTATAAACAATAGCTGCTTGACATGGTGTTTCCGGCCTTGAAACTGCCAATGCTCGGTGTGTTGTTTAGGCTCGTGGTTATAGGAGCGGAACAGCTCCGTTCTGACCCAGTTTTGTTATAAACAATAGCTGCTTGACATGGTGTTTTCGGCCTTGAAACTGCCAATGTTCGGTGCGTTTAGCGTAGGCTCGTGGTTAGGAGCTGGCCCAGTTTCGTTTATAAACAATCCAGCGCTAACGAAGGGCTAGAGTGCTCATTAATTAATTATGTTGATGAAACTGTTGATAAAGACTTCTGACTTTTAATCTCCCTTCCCTTTGAGCAAAGCTTTCAGCTTCCCCACTCAGGTGTTCCAGCACTTTGCTTTTTTGTTGATTTACCCGTTCACCATTCACTGTGGCCTAGTTCTGTTCTTTGTGAGTGTGGATACGTTCTGTTCACGCCCCTCACCTCCTGCCCCTCCCCTCCACCCTCGTCCTGTTGGATACAGGTCGAGGCTGTCTCGTTGACTGAATATATATATATATGATGTGGATTGATGTTGTCAGAGGCTATGTTTGTATGATTGTTGCACCTGTTGTTGTTGCTTACTCATTGTTGATACGTGTCAGCCACTTCTTCGCCTTGTGACTCCTTCTGTGTTAGTTGGTTACGTGTTGGAATGGGGTGCGGTGATTGATTTTCACCTGGAAAGATCCCCTGTGAGACTTTCAAGCGGGTCCCCTGGGTTGGCTGAACTTCTGTGTTAGTTACCTGTTGGAATGGAGTGGATTGTTAACACCTGGTGATTTCAACACCTGTAAGGATCACCTGCAAAGCTTTCACCTGGGTCCCAAGGATAGGCTGAAATTCTGTGTTAATTATGTGTTGGAATGGAGTGGATTAACACCTGGTGATGTTAACACCTGGAAAGTATCACCTGCAAAACTTTCACGTGGGTGCCCTGGGTTGGCTGAGTTCTATGTGACGTGTTGGAATGGAGTGGATTGTTAACACCTGGTTATGTTAACACCTGGAAGTATCACCTGCGAAAATTTCAACTGGGTACCCAGGGTTCGCTGACTTCTGTGTGACGTGTTGGAATGGAGTGGATTGTTAACACCTGGTTATGTTAACACCTGGAAAAGACCACCTGTGAAACTCTAACTTGGGTCCCCTGGGTTGGCTGACTTCTGTGTTAGTTACATGTTGGAATGGAGTGGATTGTTAACACCTGAAAGTATCACCTGCAAAACTTTCACGTGGGTCCCCTGGTTAGGCCGAACTTGTGTTAGTTACATGTTGGAATGGAGTGGATTGTTAACACCTGAAAGTATCACCTGCAAAACTTTCACGTGGGTCCCCTGGTTAGGCCGAACTTGTGTTAGTTACATGTTGGAATGGAGTGGATTGTTAACATCTGAATGTATCACCTGCAAAACTTTCACTTGGGTCCCCTGGTTAGGCCGAACTTGTGTTAGTTACATGTTGGAATGGAGTGGATTGTTAACATCTGAATGTATCACCTGCAAAACTTTCACTTGGGTCCCCTGGTTAGGCCAAACTTGTGTTAGTTACATGTTGGAATGGAGTGGATTGTTAACATCTGAATGTATCACCTGCAAAACTTTCACTTGGGTCCCCTGGTTAGGCCGAACTTGTGTTAGTTACATGTTGGAATGGAGTGGATTGTTAACATCTGAATGTATCACCTGCAAAACTTTCACTTGGGTCCCCTGGTTAGGCCGAACTTGTGTTAGTTACATGTTGGAATGGAGTGGATTGTTAACATCTGAATGTATCACCTGCAAAACTTTCACTTGGGTCCCCTGGTTAGGCCGAACTTGTGTTAGTTACATGTTGGAATGGAGTGGATTAACACCTGGTGATGTCAACATCTGGAGAGTATCACCTGCGAAACTTTAAACTGCGTCCCCTGGGTGGGATGAACTTCTGTGTTAGTTACATGTTAGAATGGAGTGGATTGTTAACACCTGGTGATGTTAACACCTGGAGAGTATCACCTGCGAAACTTTCACCTGGGTCCCTAGGTTAGGCTGAAGTTGTGTTAGTTATGTGTTGGAATGACGTGACATCGCAAGGAAAGGTCACTTGTGAAACGTTTACGTGGGTCACAGGGACAGGCTGAACTTCTGTGTTAGTTGGTTGCATGTTGGAATAGGGTAGTGAGGTCACAGGCAAATAGCACCCACAAGATGTTTACATGGGTCACAGGGACAGGCTGAACTTCTGCGTTAGTTGGTTACTTACGTGTTGGAACGGGGTAGTGTGGCATCATCTGGAAAGATCGCCTGTGAAACTTTCCTGGGTATAGGCTCAACTGCTGTACACATGTGAAGGGTCAAGGTCTGTGAGGAAGCCGTCCCCAGCCCCAGCCCCCATGCATGCATAGAGCTGATGGTGGTGGTGGTGGTGTTGTTATCGGTGTTTGTTTGGTGGTTGGTTTGTTTTTTGGAGGGGGGGGTTAGTGTTGGTGGGGGGTGTAATTGATTTAGCTGTGTGAAAGTGGAGGTGGACGACCTGGGCTCCCCGTCCCTAATGGTCCGTGTGGACTCTGTGGACGTAAAGCAGCACTGAAGAAGAAGACTTGAGAGAGCTCAGGAGCTGTGGGAAAGTCGAGGTGGACGTCCTGGGCTCCACGTCCCTAATATAGTAGCCCATACGGCCTCATTGGACACAAGGCAACAATGAAGGAGAAGAGAGAGACATACCACTCAGGAACTGTGGGAAAGTCGAGGTGGACGTCCTGTGCTCCCCATCCCTAATAGTCCTGATGGTCTCTGTGGACGTAAAGCACCATGAAAGAGGAGCTCAGGAGCTGTGTGAAAGTTGAGGTGGACGTCCTGGGCTCCCCGTCCCTGAAATAGTCCGCACGACCTCTGTGGACGTAAGGCGGCATTGAAGAAGATGATGCGACGTCTCTTCTTGCTTGTGACACAAAGTTCGTTTAGTTTGTCTTCATGCTGAAGACGGGCATGAGGTCTGGTGGCAGGAACAGTCTGTAGAAAAGTGTGCGAGACAGTTCATGTGACTGTGGCAAGGGGTGTGTGTGTGTGTGTGTGTAGGGGAGGGGAGGGGGGAGCAGGGTGTGTGTGAATATGTGTGTGTGTGTGTAGGGGAGGGGAGGGGGGAGCAGGGTGTGTGTGAATATGTGTGTGTGTGTGTGTAGGGAGGGGAGGGGGGAGCAGGGTGTGTGTGAATATTTTGTGTGTGTGTGTGTGTGTGTGTGTGTGTGTGTGTAAGGAGGGAAGGGGGGAGCAGGGTGTGTGTGAATATGTGTGTGTGTGTGTGTGTGTGTAGGGGAGGGGAGGGGGGAGCAGGGTGTGTGTGAATATGTGTGTGTGTGTGTGTGTGTGTAGGGGAGGGAAGGGGGAGCAGGTGTGTGTGGATATGTGTGTGTGTGTGTGTTAGGGGAGGGAGCAGGGTGTGTGTGAATATGTGTGTGTGTGTATAGGGGAGGGGGGGGAGCAGGGTGTGTGTGAATATGTGTGTGTGTGGGTAGGGAGGGGAGGGGGAGCAGGTGTGTGTGAATAGGTGTGTGTGTGTAGGGGAGGGGAGGGGGGAGCAGGGTGTGTGTGAATATGTGTGTGTGTGTAGGGGAGGGGAGGGGGGAGCAGGGTGTGTGTGAATAGGTGTGTGTGTGTAGGGGAGGAAGGGGGAGCAGGGTGTGTGTGAATATATGTGTGTGTGTAGGGGAGGGGAGGGGGGAGCAGGGTGTGTGTGAATATGCGTGTGTGAGGGGTGGGATGGTGGGGAATAGGTAGGAGATAGGTGGGCGTGAGAGAGGAGGGAGGAGGGGGAGGACAGAGAGGTGGTGGAGGAGGGGGAGGAGAGAGTGATTGGGGGGGGGGGGGGGGGGGTGCATTGTCACGTGCCATGGCCAAGACAGTATTGCATGATCCAGTCTGTCTCTGTCAGCTCTTTGTCCTGTGCTTCTGCTTTCCTCCATTTGGAAGACCTCAGTATATAATTCTATATATATATATATATATATATATAAAATACCAGAGGGCTGTCGTTAGCAGCTTCAGAGGCGGAGGAGGAGACGAGAAGGTGAGGGTTGATTAAAGGTGAAATGTTCACCTGCCCATGATAAAACTGCATGTGCTCATGGTGACTGTGACTCATAGAGTCATAGTGATTGTTCAGGACTCTGTGCCTACAAACTGACAACGGAAGCTAGCGACCAGCCCGTGCTGGGTGTTGTTACCTATCTGGTCATAATTATGTGTTGGTGCAAAAACAGAACTGAGAGTGGCGGAGTGGGGTTACTGATGTGCATGTTCTAGTTCGACGCTGTAAGTAGTTTAATTTTCATCGGTGCCAAATATCTCGTCAGAGAGGAAAGAAAGAAAAACAAGATGGTTGTCTTAAAGTATTGCTCAAAAGGTAATCAATATTTGAAGACACATTTGGTAGCATCCCCCCCCCCCCCCCCCCCCCCCCCCCCAATACCATGCATGTATGCATGCAAATTGAATTTTATTTACGTGTGTTGGATAATTGTACATGCCTTTTTTCTTTCTTTTTTTACCAGTAGTTTAGGTCATGAATGTTACATGTTTTCAGTTGGTAAAGTCTTGGTTGGTAAAGTCTTGGTTGGTAAAGTCTTGGTGTGCGATGTCTCAGCAGTCAGACTCAAATACTCAATATGGTGCATTTCAGTTTTACACTTACGTCCACCAGCAATGTTTCCGTTACTTTTTCTTTCTTTTTTTGCTGTCGTTTTGTTTTCTGTGTTACACCAAAGCTTGGGTCACTATGCATTCCATTCTTTCGCTGAGAAAGACTTTAAAGGTTTGATTATTTTTTGTGTGCTCTTCAATTTGGGTCATAACTCCGTTCCTATGAGTGGCGCATAGTTATTGTTTTACACCTCAACAAGTGAATTCATTGATTATACATGTTCTGTTTTGTTCATGCAGAAGTTGTCACTACTTGCTGGACTGGGGGGGGAAAATCATCTTGCGGATAGAATTTTGTTTTCATTTTGTTTGTCTTGATTTTAAATGAACATTTTAATCAAAGTTTTATTCATGCTCTGTTTGCAAAAAATTGTGCGCTTTGTGAAAATGTCTGTGAAAATTCATGCGCTTCGTGAAAATATCTGTGAAAACTCATGCGCTTTGTGAAAATATCTGTGAAAATTCATGCACTTTGTGAAAATGTGTGTGAAAATTCATGCTCTTTGTGAAAATAGCATCCAGTCAACTCGTGTGAACGACTTGTATGTGAAACAGAATTGCATGAGTCTCAGTGTTAGCGCATGGTCTAACTGTGGGTACAGATCTGATTTCCCTTCATAACCATTAAGTGACTGCTTCGTCAAACAAGCGGGCCTGTTTCACGCTGGGCTGTAATACATCTGAAATTGTTGAAGGTGTACAACTGATTGTTATAAGCCGTGGTATCATCACCCGCATAACATTTCAGTCCCCTCTCCCTTTCTCTCACGGCTCTGTTATCCATCTCTAACCCGATTCCATTAACGTATTCTGTCCTGGCTCCACCGTCCAACACTTAAGTCTTTGTTCTTTTGCACGATAAGCGGTTTTATTACGTCTTGTTTCCTTTTTATTTCTTTTATTGATATGTCCAGGTGATAATTATGTCTCTAATGTATTGACTTTTGTAAAATTCAATTTTTCCTTTTTACTGATGCTGTTGAATGTTTCAAATGTTCATTTTTTAAATATTTTTTTTCAAAGAAAACAAATATCAAGAAGAAGAAGAAGAAAAAGCACCCACAAGTCGTCTTTTTGTAAACTGTACATGGGATTGTGAGGAACAATACTTGGTCACTCCAGATGTGTTTCACTCTGCATTTGTTGTGATTTTAATCTAATCCGTTGTCGATGTGAATATTCAAATACATTGTGTAGATTTATATACAGTATATCACTATATGGGATTTCAGTGTTCAGAATCGTACCATACTGAAATTTTAATCCCCACCCCTTTCTGTTTTTCATGTCTGTTGGTCACAGCATTCAACTATAAGGATTTTATTTGCTTTGTTCTGTCAGCAACATGGGAGAATGTGCACTCGCTTGTGACAAGAGTTTGATTGTCCTGAGGTTACCCAGTGCGGTTGACCGGACGTTAAAATATAGTTACTAACTAACTAAGTAACTAACTGGCTGTGCATGAGAACACAACAGCACAGCAGTAAGTAACTTGGTGTTTTACGCCCAGTCAACCAGTACAACTAACTAGCTGTGCATGAGAATAGAACAGCACAGCAGTAAGTACCTTGGTGTTTTACGCCCAGTCAACCAGTACAACTACTAGCTGTGCATGAGAATAGAACAGCACAGCAGTAGGTAACTTGGTGTTTTACGCCCAGTCAACCAGTACAACTAACTAGCTGTGCATGAGAATAGAACAGCACAGCAGTAGGTAACTTGGTGTTTTACGCCCAGTCAACCAGTACAACTAACTAGCTGTGCATGAGAATAGAACAGCACAGCAGTAGGTAACTTGGTGTTTTACGCCCAGTCAACCAGTACAACTAACTAGCTGTGCATGAGAATAGAACAGCACAGCAGTAGGTAACTTGGTGTTTTACGCCTAGCATACTAACTAGTACAGTTGTAGCGGGGTGAGAACAGCACAGTAGAAAACCAAGAATAATGCATGCTACAATATGAGGTACAGAATACTTTAATCATCCCATTAAGGAAGAAATTACAAAATTACAGTGATGTTAACTCTTCTTGAATTCTACTTGAATTCAGATCACTTGAGATTCTTGACATTGCATGAAATCAGATCACTTGAGATTCTTGACATTGCGTGAAATCACATCACTTGAGATTCATTATAATTACATTGTTGTTGAGTCATTTCTGTTGTCCTTAACCATGTACTGTTTGGATTTTTGTTGATACGCCATACTCCATTAATTTTTTACTCAGGATAACAATAATAATGGTAATAACAAGGTTATGATTATTATTAATATTAGTATTATTCAGATAATTGTGGGCAGTGTATGAAAGTATCAACGACTTCAGAGGAAGGGAAAAAGTCTATTTCGTTCAGTTGATATCACCATGGCGAACACTGATTCCGTGTTTTCAGGACAACACATAACACGTCGGTCGTTAATATTACATTTAGCATAATGAGGGCTGACTGATATTGTATATTTACTTGTTGATGAATACAGTGTACCTTGCTTCAACTTGACTGATTGTTTTATAGTTTTTGTTGATGTGTATTTTTTTGTATTTTTTTTCCCTCACCGTGTACATCTAGTCTATTAACACTGGCTCACCGTGTACAGATATTATTTGAACTCTGTGTGTATGGTTGTACGTACGTATGTATGTATGTATATTTAGTCATCAGCGGTGTATATCTATCTGTATATGTTATATGTCGGTGTATTTCTCATCCTCTTCATAATCCGCCGTCCCCTCTTTGATCTAATTCCCATCCTTCTTTTTTTTCTTTTTTTCTTTTCTAACATCTGACGTTGTTGTCCTTTTCTCTTCACTTGTACAGCAGTCAGTAACCATGTCCATTGGCTACAACACCTGTTGATTGAGCTTTCAGGGCTAGGGGTTAGGGTGGAATAGAACTTAGTGGACCCTGACGCTGAGTCTGTAGCGATCAGTGCCACCTTCCAGACACAGTGCTCGCTTCCTTCCGCCCTGTTCTGGCTTGGTCATATTCTGATATCCTCTGGTCTGGTCTGGTTCTGGTTCAGCCTTGGTCTGGTTCTGGTTCAGCCCTGGTGTGGTCTGGTTCTGGTTCAGCTCTGGTCTGGTCTGGTCTGGTTCTGGTTCAGCCCTGGTCTGGTTCTGGTTCAGCTCTGGTCTGGTTCTGGTTCTGGTTCAGCCCTGATCTGGTTCTGGTTCAGCCCTGGTCTGGTCTGGTCTGGTTCTGGTTCAGCCCTGGTCTGGTTCTGGTTCAGCCCTGGTCTGGTCTGGTTCTGGTTCAGCCCTGATGTGGTCTGGTCTAGTTCTGGTTCAGCCCTGGTCTGGTTCTAGCTCAGCCCTGGTCTGGTCTGGTCTGGTTCTGGTTCAGCCCTGGTCTGGTCTGGTTCTGGTTCAGCCCTGGTCTGGTCTGGTTCTGGTTCAGCCCTGGTCTGGTTCTAGCTCAGCCCTGGTCTGGTCTGGTCTAGTTCTGGTTCAGCCCTGGTCTGGTTCTGGTTCAGCTCTGGTCTGGTCTGGTTCTGGTTCTGGTTCAGCCCTGGTGTGGTCTGGTTCTGGTTCAGTCCTGTTCTGGTCTGGTCTGGTTCGACCCTGGTCTGGTCGTATTCTGATATTCTCTGGTCTTGTCTGGTCTGGTGTGGTCTGGTATCCTCTCGTCTGGCTTGATCTGGTTCAGCCCTGGTATGTTCTGGTTCGACCCTTGTCTGGTCGTATTCTGGTATTCTCTGGTCTGGTCTGGTCTGGTCCGGCCATGTTCTGGTTTGCTCTGGTCTGGTATCCTCTGGTCTGGTTCTGGTTCGGCCCTGGTCTGGTCTGGTCGTATTCTGGTATTCTCTGGTCTGGTCTGGTCCGGCCCGGCTGTGTTCTGGCTTGGTTTGGTCTGGTTTTGGCCTGGTCGTATTCTGGTATCCTTTGGTCTGGTCTGGTCCGGCCATGTTCTGGTCGTGGTCTGTCCTGATGTAGTCTTGTCTGGTCTGGCCTGGCTTTGGCCTTGTCTGGTCTTGGTCTGGTCATGGTCTGGTCTGGTCTGGCCTGGCTTTGGCCTTGTCTGGTCTTGGTCTAGTCTGGCCTGGCGTTGGCCTTGTCTTGTCATGGTTTGGTCTGGTCATGGTCTAGTCTGGCGTTGGCCTTGTCTGGTCATGGTCTGGTCTGGCCTTGCTTTGGTCTGGTCTGGTCATGGTCTGGCTTTGGTCGTGGTCTGGTGCTGGTCTGGTTTGGTCGTGGTCCGGTGCTGGTCTGGTTTGGTCGTGGTCTAGCTAGCTTGTTACGACTGGTCCACAGGGCGCGGACGCCATCCTCTCCTCGGAGTGTGACGTCATGCTCGTCATGTGACGACCCTCACCGTGACGTCCTCGGAGTGTGACGTCACCCTCGTCTTTTGACGACCCTCTCCGTGCCCTGGCATTGGAAGGGCTAGGGAAGTGCCCAAGGAGGGTATGGCTGGCGGAGCGCACGTGACGACCGAGTGAGGAGGAGACAGGAGAGAGGGATTTCGGACCAGCGGAAGCCTGGGTAACGTCCAGCGTGTGGCGCGTGCGGTCTTTCTGTCTGTTGGCTTTGTCTGCGTCTGACGTATGGCTTTCGTCGTTCGCCCTTGCTTCCAGTCGTCTTAGCTTATACATCTGTGTAAACTGGCGCCCGCACAAATCTGCCAACCGCTGCCTGCGTGTTGACGTGTTTGCAATTGTAACTTCAGTGATATTATTCACTCCGCTGTGGAAAAGGTATTACTCGCCTACTGACTGTGCCAGGTCTTTTCTATGAAGAGTGTAACGCGGCAAAAAATTCGTAAAGTGAATATCCGAAATCGGGCAAAATGCCTGAAAGGCAATACATTGGTGTGGTTATTATTTGATATCTGTAGAGTCAGCTTTGTGGCAGCGATTGGCAGATTTGCGTGTCAGCAGATTTGTGTATGGCCACTGCAGGGTTATTTGTCAATGTGTATATGACTCAAAAAGAAAATGTAACTTCTTTTTTTTTCTTCTTTTTTTTCTTTCTTTTTTACGACGGTTAGTTAGAGAACAACAAACAAACAAAAAATCATACTGTTTTTTGCATGATCATTTGTTTTATGTTGTTTGTTTCTTGCGAAGAAAATTAAAGCGAGGAAGATTTGTATGGGTTTTGTTGTTGTTGTTTGTGGGGGGTCTTTTTGTACATTATATGCCCAGGCTTTTTTCTGTTGTTCCTCGCTAAGTTTTTTTTATTTATTTTTTATCAGTTTGACCATGGTACCGACAGTAACACCACGATTAGTTGTGCTCGCTCAAGGAGAATAATTCCTGTCATATGTTTTTTATGTTTTTTTGAAAAGTTCATTGTCATAGCTACACTTTCATTGGCCGTGTGATGTCGACAGGACATTAAATTCCAAGTACGAATTCTTTTTTGTTTTGTTTTATATATATATATTTTAATTGTGCTTCTTCACTTTTTGAGATTTCATAGTATGTGGGTAGTTTTGTGTATTATATATATATATATATAGCATAGAGGATTTCATTCTTTGACCATGAGTTTAGACTTGGCCGTCATGGATCATTCCTAATGAGAGAGGTCACGGCGGGTCACGAAGTCGAAAGCGAGGTTGGGGGCACGATATTGACCTGGGGTCGTTCTTTTAACGAGCCGGGTCACGGTGGATGGCGAAATCGAAAGCGAGGTTGGATTTGCTGTTTTTACACGTTCCAGCCTCGATTTCGATCTGGGGTCATTCTTTTAACGAGCCGGGTCACAGCGGGTGGCGAAGTCGAAATCGAGGCTGCGTTTGCCGCTTTTACACGTTCCAGTCTCGCTTTCGATCTCCGTGACCCGCCGTGACCTTGAACAAAGACTATAAATACATAACCTTTGGTAGAAGCGACCCCAGGTCAATATATATATATATATATATATATATACTGTGCCCAGTCACGCTTTCGATTTCGTAACCCTACATGACCTCCCTCATGACTATTCATCAGAGCGGTCCCATGGTTTTAGATTTGACCGTAGAGGTCATGCATTTGTAATTAATTCGGTGTCTTGTTCGTTCATCGCGTGGTGTCGGCCCACAGAGCTAGGTGTTTTTAAATGTCCTTCCTCCCCCTTGTGACGTGAGGTGTCCGTGACGCAACGTTCTATGCAGTGTCCCCCGTCATGCCAGTCTGTAATAAAAAAAACTTGTCAGCCACTTCAACACTCTCTGCTCGTCGCCTTTCCGTGTGTGTGTGTGTGTGTGTGTGTGTGTGTGTGTGTGTGTGTGTGAGTGTGTGTGTGTGTGTGTGTGTGTGTGTGAGTGTGTGTGTGTGTTGTGTGTGTGTGTGTGTGAGTGTGTGTGTGTGTGTGTGTGTGTGTGTGTGAGTGTGTGTGTGTGTGTGAGTGTGTGTGTGAGTGTGTGTGAGTGTGGTGTGTGTGCGTTGTGTTTGTGTTTGGCAAAGAGAGAGAGAGTGTGTGTTTGGCAATGTGAGAGAAAGAGAGAGAGAGTGTGTGTGTGTGTGTGCGTGTGTGTTTGTGTTTGGCAAAGAGAGAGAGTGTGTGTGTTTGGCAATGTGAGAGAAAGAGAGAGTGTGTGTGTGTGTTTGGCAAAGTGAGAGAAAGAGAGAGAGTGTGTGTGTGTGTTTGGCAAAGTGAGAGAGTGTGTGTGTGTGTTTGGCAAAGAGAGAGAGAGTGTGTGTGTGTGTGGCAAAGTTTGTGTGTGTTTGGAAGCGAGTGTGTGTGTGTGGAAGCAAATGTGTGTGTGAGAGAGTGTGTGTGTGGCAAAGTGTGTGTATGT
>JABMCL010001162.1:182500-225000 GCA_018857735.1 Alviniconcha marisindica
CATCGGTCGTTTTCAAGTGACATCATGGCAGTGAAGGGGTTAATGCAGGAATCATTCTGGTGGTGACAGTGTAGCGATAGGTATATAAATTCCCCCTTTTTCTTTCCCCCCCCCCCCCCCCCCCCCCCCCCCCCCCCCCCCCCCCCCCCCCCCCTTCCCCCCCCTTCCCCCCGTCCCCAATAAGCCAGGTTTCTGTGGACTTTAAGCAATGTTTATTTCCCCTTTGCTAAAAATTTGGGCAGAGTTTGGAGGAAGGGGCCAAAAAGGGCCACCAGGCACACACACACAAACCACACCACGCACCCCCCACGAGCACGCACGCCGCACGCCCACGACGCACGCCGCACGCACGCCCCACCCCAAACAAAAACCACAAACACACAAAACACACACAAACCACCACCACACACACACCCACACACACACAACACACAAAAACCCAACACCCACCAAAAAAACAAAACAAAAAAAAAAAACCCAAAAAAAAAAAAAAAAATTAAAAAACAACACACACACAATAAAAACAAAAAGAAGAAGAAAGAATTAAGACAACACGATGACTTAAAGTGCCCCCGATATTTCGGCCTCGGCCATCTTCGGAAGTATGAGTCTCAGTTCAGCAGATGAAATGCATAACGTACAGATAGTAGGCTCGGCTTACCAAGAATGTCTATTTTACGACACGCGTTTTTCATTGGCTGTCGACGCCTTGTATCAGATCAGAATCAGATGAGAACAGAGCAAGTCTGAAACCCGTTACAGAATCCGAACACGTAAGAGGTTTAAAAGAACGCTATTTATTTTCACTTCTTCTTCTTCTTCTTTTTCTTCTTTTTTTCTTTTTTTCTTTTCTTCCCTTCTTCTTCTCGATCGCAGCTACACTGAGAGTCCAGTCTGTAAGACGAATGTGGCTGTGTTCTTTTTTTATTTTTACAAAACACGACATGCGAATTTTAGGAGTAATCCCCCTCTTCTTTTTTTTCCTCTTTTTTTTCTTTTTTTTTCTTTTCTTTTTTTTTTCTTCTCTTTTTTTAAGCTACGAAACAACACTTAAACCCAAACATTAAACGGTGAAAAACGTTGTCTTTTTTTTGGGCCCCAAAAAAACTTTCCAACCAACAAACTTTGAAAAATTTTTTAAAAAAAGGGATTACCCAAAAATTTTCCTGTTTTTTGTCAAAAAAAAGTGTTTTTGTGGTTGGGGTCGTGCTAGTTTTTTTTTGGGGGGTCAAATGGTTGTGTGTTTTTGTGTGGTGCGTGCGTGGTGCGCGTGCGTGCTGCGTCTCTTGCTTTCGGGGGGTTGGGGGTGGTTTTTGTTGGGGGGTGTTGTTTTTTTGTTTTTTGTGTTTTTTTTTTTTTTGGGTTGTTTTTTGGTTGTTTGTTTTGGTTGGTTTTCTGTCTGTCTTCTGTCTGTCTGTGGTTTTTTAACCTTTTTTGGGTTTTTTGGATCTTGTTTTAGAACGCTAGCAGTCATTCTCTTTTCAGTTTTTTTTTTTCTTTATTTTTTTTTCTTTTTTTTTTCTTCTTTTTTTTTTACCATCGGCTTTCGTCAGAAATTTTCGCGACTGAAATTGTTTTTTCAAAAACCCCACCTGATTGTATACCCCGGCCCAACTGTAACCGAAAGTATCAGGCATTTATTTACCAAAATCTGCAGCAGCCCCACGCCCGATCAACACAAAGGGGTTTAAATTTTCACTCGAAAACTAACACAAAAAACAACAAAGACCTGAGTCCCCTACGGTAACTCTCCCCTGGCATGCGTTCAAAACATAAAACCCCCCAGAGGTCATCCTCTAGGAAAAAGACCTTGGTGATTTATGACCTTGTATTTACACGCATGCCAGGGAAGTTCCGTAGGCGATCGGTCTTTGTTGTGTTTTGTCTTTTCGGGGGGGGGGGGGCTAAGACTCCTTGGTGGAAACCTTTCTATTTGCAGCCTGTGTACGTGTTTTATAAATACATGCATGCAGCCTTGTGTAAGTGTGTATAGAATATATGGGTGGTATGTGGTTAAAATTCTTGGAAATGTGGTATGTGTGTTTGAAAATTTGTGAGTGTGTTTATGTGTGTATAAAATCTGCAGCAGCTTTGTAGTGTGTATAAATATCTGCATGCAATCGTGTGTATGTGTGTATATTTGCTGCACCCTGTTTTTGTGTGTAAATACTGCATGCATCGTGTGTATGTTGTATAAATACCTGCATGCAGTGTGTTATTGGTATAAATACCTGCATCGTGTGTGTATAGAATTATACATCCAGCCGTTGTATGTGTGTATAAAATATCGGCATCAAACGTGTGTTGTGTGTATAAATAAATGCAGCAAACGTGTTATGTGTTATAAACCTGCTGCAGTGTGTGTATGGTGTATAAATACATGCATGCAGTCGTGTGTATAGAATATATACATCCAGCCGTGTGTATGTGTGTATAAATATCTGCATGCAATCGTGTGTATGTGTGTATAAATATCTGCATGCAATCGTGTGTATGTGTGTATAAATACCTGCATGCAGTCGTGTGTATGTGTGTATAAATACATGCTACAGGCGCGTGTATGTGTTATAGAATATATACTCCAGCCGTGTGTATGGTTATAAAAATCTGCATGCAATCGTGTGTATGTGTGTATAAATATCTGCATGCAGTCGTGTGTATGTGTGTATAAATACCTGCATGCAGTCGTGTGTATGTGTGTATAAATACATGCATACAGGCGCGTGTATGTGTGTATAGAATATATACATCCAGCCGTGTGTATGTGTGTATAAATATCTGCATGCAATCGTGTGTATGTGTGTATAAATATGTGCATGCAGTCGTGTGTATGTGTGTATAAATACCTGCATGCAGTCGTGTGTATGTGTGTATAAATACATGCACACAGGCGCGTGTATGTATGTATACATATTTGCATGCAGTCGTGTTTACATGTGTATAAATACATGCATACAGGCGCGGGTATGTCTGTATAAATATCTGCATGCAGCCGCGTGTATGTCTGTATAAATATCTGCACTTTTCAGCCCCGAAATCTTGTATGGGCTGGGAGCAGCGAAGGGATTAGGTTTAAAAAAAATTAAAAAAATTAAAAAAATTAAAGGCAAATGAACGCGGGCTACGACTGGCCCGTACGTGTCACTCGACAAGTACTGCCAACCCCACACCACCCCCACCCCTCCACCCTGCCCTCCCCACAGTCTCCTCCCGCCCCCACCTCCCTCAACCCCCACCCCACCCCACCCCACCCCCACCCGACCCCAACCTTGCCCCCTCGGTGTCCCCACAGCAAAAGACCTCAGTAACAGTCGGTCAGTCCCGCGTGAGAAATTTAAACCGCCACGTTTGAACCGCTATCCCAGCAGCGCCACCTCTCTCTCTTGTTGCGGCGTTGTCGCGTCGCCGGTGTTGGTGCTGGTGTTGGTGTTGGTGTTGGTGTCGGTGCTGACGTCGTGGAAGGGCTTCCGGAAGGGTGCTCGGGCCCAGAGGCAGTTGTGGTTTCGAAGTTCGGATCTGAGCCCCCGTTGCCTGGCGGTCCGTGTTTTCCGTGTGGCCTGCCCGCCGGGAAAAGCGAGTGCGCGTGAGGTTTCACAGTGACGGCGGTGACGGGTATACACAGTGACAGCGATGACACAGTGACGGCGGTGACGGGTATGACACAGTGACAGCTATGGCACAGTGACGGCGGTGACACAGTGACGGCGGGGACGGGTATGACACAGTGACAGCTATGGCACAGTGACGGCGGTGACGGGTATGACACAGTGACAGCTATGGCACAGTGACGGCGGTGACACAGTGACGGGGGTTGACGGGTATGACACAGTGACAGCTATGGCACAGTGACGGCGGGGACGGGAGACCGGAAGAGGAAGGAGGGGGGAGGGTATGACACGTGACAGCTATGGCACAGTGACGGCGGTGACGGGTTGACAAGTGCAGCTATGGCCGTGACGGCGGTTTAAAAACAGTGACGGCGGTGACGGGTATGCACAGGCAGCTATGGCACAGTGACGGCGGGGACGGGTATGACACAGTGACAGCTATGGCACAGTGACGGCGGGGATGGGTATGACACAGTGACAGCTATGGCACAGTGACGGCGGTGACACAGTAACAATGATGACACAGTGACGGCGGTGACACTTTGGCAGCGATGACACAATGATAGCTATGACACAGTGACTGTGGTGACACAGTGACAACTATGACACAGTGACTGTGGTGATACAGTGACAGTGATGACACACTGGTAGCGACTACACTGACAGGTATAACATCATGACACACTGACAGGTATGAAATAGTAGTAACAGCGGTGACACAATGACAGCGATGACACAGTGACAGCTATGACACAATGACAGCGATGACACAGTAACACCTGTGATCGAGACACCAAACCCTTATTCAGCCGGTGAGACTTTGACATATTAGCCTTAACACTCTGTGTGTGTGTGTGTGTGTGTGGGGTGTGTGTTGTGTGTGTTGTGTGTGTGTGTGTGTGGGTGTGTGTGTGGGTGTGTGTGTGTGTGTGTGTGTGTGGTGTGTGTTTTGTGTGTGGGGGTGTGTTGTGTGGTGTGTGTGTGTGTGTGGTGTTTTTGTGTTGTGTGTGTGTGTGTTGTGGTGTTTTGTGTGTGGGTGTGTGTGTGTGTGTGTGTGTGTGTGTGTGTGTGTGTGTGTGTGTGGTGTGTGTGTGTGTGGGTGTGGGTGTGTGTGTGTGTGTGTGTGTGTGTGTGTGTGTGTGGGTGTGTGTGTGTGTGTGTGTGTGTGGGTTGTGTGTGTTTTTGGGGGTGTGGTGTGTGTGTGTGTGTGTGTGTGTTTTGGTGTGTGTGTGTGTGTGTGTGTGGTTGTGTGTGGGGGGGTGTGTGTGTGTGTGTGGTTTGGGGTTTTGTGTGGTGTTGTGTGTGTTGTGTGTGTGTGTGTGTGGTGTGTGTGTGTTTTGTGGTGTGTGTGTGTGTTTTTGGGGGTGTGGTGTGTGTGGTGTGGTGTGTTTGTGTGTGGGTGGGGGTGTTTGGTGTGTGTGTTTGTGTGTGTGTTGTGTTGTTTGTGTGGGGTGTGTGTGTGTGTGTGTGTGTGTTTGTGGTGGTTTTTGTTGTGGGGGGTGTGGGTTTTTGTGTGTTGTGTGTGTGTGTGTGTGTGTGTGTGTGTGTGGTATTTTGTGTTGGGGGTTGTGTGGTTGTGTGTTTTGTGTTTTGTGTGTGTGTGGTGTGGTGTGGTGGTGTGGTTGTGTGTGTGTTGTGTGTTGTGTGTGTGTGTGTGTTGTTGGTGTGTTGGGGTGTGTGTGTGTGTGGTGTGGTGGTGGTGGTTGTGTGGTGTGTGTGTGTTTTGGGTGTGGTGCGTGCGTGCTGCGTGCGTGGTTGGTGGTGGTGGTGGGGGGTGGTTTTGGGGGGTTTTTGGTGGTTTTGGGGGTTGGGGGTGTGTGTGGTTGGGGTTTTTGTGGGGTTGTGTTGTGTGTTGTGTGTGTGTGTGTGTTGTGTTGTGTGTGTTTTTGTGTTGTGTGTGTGGGTTTGGGGTTGGTGGTGTGGTGTTTGTGGTGTTTTGGGGTGGTGGTGGGGTGTTTTTTTTTGGGGCGTGCGTGCTGCGTGCGTTTGGGGCGTGCTGCGTGCTGGTGGGTGGGTTTTTGGGGGGGTTTGGGGGGTGTGGTGTGGGGTTGGGGGTTGTGGGTTTTGGGTGGTGTGTGTGGTGTGGTGTGTTTTTTGGTGTTTTTGTGTGTGTGTGTGTGTGTGGTGTGTGGTGGTGGTGGTGGTGGGAAATTTAAATTTAATGTCTCAACAGAAGGGAACTTTCCTTATTTTACCCAAAAAAAAAAATTTACTTTTCCCCTTTCAGCCCAAAATTTCATCACGTTTACATTTGATACCAGTGTACATACAACCGTTTACATTTGAATACCAGTGTACATACAACCGTTTACATTTGAATACCAACGCATATACAGCCGTTTACATTTGCATACCAACGTATATACAACCGTTTACATTTGAATACCAACGCATATACAGCCGTTTACATTTGCATACCAACGCATATACAGCCGTTTACATTTGCATACCAACGCATATACAGTCGTTTACATTTGCATACCAGAGCATATAGTGATATACATTCGTTTACATTTGCATACCTATACATTGCATGCTGCAACTGTTAAGACTTATGTAATTTTATTTCCCTACTCACAGCCGGATTGAAGACTTGCACAGGCTTCGTACATCCGGTGAGACTAGCATACCCGTATACATCCACTGAGACTGGCATACCCGTATACATCCACTGAGACTGGCATACCCGTATTCCATATGCAGAGACTGGTATATATCCGTATACATCCGCTGAGACTGGCATACCCGTATACATCCGCTGAGATTGGCATACCCGTATACATCCGCTGAGACTGGCATACCCGTATACATCCGCTGAGACTGGCATACCCGTATACATCAGCTGAGACTGGCATACCCGTATTCCATATGCTGAGACTGGTATATCCGTATACATCCGCTGAGACTGGCATACCCGTATACATCCGCTGAGACTGGCATACCCGTATACATCTGCTGAGACTGGCATACCCGTATACAGCCGCTGAGACTAGCATACCCGTATACATCCGCTGAGACTGGCATACCCGTATACAGCCGCTCATTGGCATACCCGTATACAGCCGTTGAGACTGGCATACCCCTATACATCAGCTGAGACTGGCATACCCGTATTCTCTATGCTGAGACTGGCATACCCCTATACATCCACTGTGACTGGCATACCCCTATACATCCACTGAGACAGGCATACCCGTATACAAATCCGCTGAGACTGGCATACCCGTATACAGCCGCCCAGACTGGCATACCCGTATACAGCCGCTCACCAGCATACCCGTATACAGCCGCTGAGACTGGCATACCCGTATACAGCCGCTCACCAGCATACCCGTATACAGTTGCTGAGACTGGCATACCCGTATACAGTTGCTGAGACTGGCATACCCGTATATATCCGTTGAGACTGGCATACCCGTATACAGTTGCTGAAACTGGCATACCCGTATACAGTTGCTGAGACTGGCATACCCGTATACAGCCGTTGAGACTGGCATACCCGTATACAGCCGCTGAGACTGGCATACCCGTATACAGTTGCTGAGACTGGCATACCCGTATACAGCCGCTGAGACTGGCATACCCGTATACAGTTGCTGAGACTGGCATACCCGTATACAGCCGCTGAGACTGGCATACCCGTATACAGCCGCTGAGACTGGCATACCCGTATACAGCCGCTGAGACTGGCATACCCGTATACAGCCGCTGAGACTGGCATACCCGTATACAGCCGACAGGATGTGCATTTACCCGTATACAGTGTTGAGCGGCATGAAAGGGTAACCCATACCCGTATACAGCCGCTGAGACTGGCATACCGTATACAGCCGCGGATGGCATACCCGTATACAGCCGCGGATGGCTTTTACCCGTATACACGTTGGGGCGGCATAAGGTTAAGGGTGCGTACGTTCGGGAAGGTTGACGGACGGTGAACAAAAAAAAGAAAAAGGGGAAAAAGAAGAAAAAGAGACCAAAACCCTTCTCTCTCTCTCTCTCTCTCTCTCTCTCTCTCTCTCTCTCTCTCTCTCTCTCTCTCTCTCTCTCTCTCTCCCTCCCTCCTCCCCCCCTCTCTCTCTCTCTTCCTCCTCTCTGTCTGTCTGTCTGTCTGTCTTTGCTTGCCTGCCTGCCTGCCTATCTGTCTGTCTGTCTGTCTCTCTCTCTGTCTCTCTCTATCTCTGTATCTGTCTCTCTGTCTCTCTCTCTCTCTCTTTGTCTCTGTCTGTCTCTCTGTCTCTGTTTGTCTGTCTGTCTGTCTGTCTTTTCTGTCTTCCTTCTTTTTCTCCTCTCTCTCTCTCTCTCTCTCTCTCTCTGTCTCTGTCTGTCTGTCTGTCTGTCTGTCGTCTGTCTGTCTTCTGTCTTCTCTCTCTCTCTCTCCTCTCTCTCTCTCTCTCTCTCTCTCTCTCTCTCTCTCTCTCTCTCTCTCTCTCTCTCTCTCTCTCTCTCTCCCCAATCCCTGAAGTATGGTTTGCTACAGCCGCAATACATAATTAGGGAAAACTTGCGTATTTGCTCTGAAGACATCTTTAAGGACAGCTATGAAAACCCCAAAAAGCCAGTAGGGAAAACTGACAATTTTCCCAAATTACACTCAACCCCGTTAGATGCATTCCCAAAAACCCGGATCCGCTTCGTATTCGGCCGGAAAACACTAAAAAGCGGGCCCGGATGATTCTTGCATTGGGCTTTTTTTGGGACCGGTCCGGGCCCAAAAACCGGAAAATACCCGGAACTAAATCGGACCGGGCTGGTTTTGTGTAATATTACCCGGGACGTCTGTGGAAGAACGGAAACCCTGTTTGGAAAAGGGGGAAATGGTAGCGGGCCGGTGAGTCCTGCCAGAAAACCCGGGCCCGATGATTCCTGCCACCGGCTTCAACCAATAGGGTTTTGCCAGACCCTGGCCAGGCCGTCCAGATCGGGTCCGGGGCGGTAATGGCCCCTGCCTTTTGGGAAAAAGGGAAATGAAAGGATGGGGGATGGATCCGGCATTCATTCCCCAAACCCCTAAAACACAAACACAACACACACACACACACACAACCCCACCCCACCCCCCCAAAAGAACGCACGCACGCACGCCCGCCAAACCCCACCCACACACACACATACACACACACACACACACACACACACGCACACAAAAAACACACCACGCCCCCCACACCGCCCCAAAACTCACCCACACACACACACCCCACACACACACACACACACACCAACCCACCCACGCCCACCACCCCGCCGCACGCACCCCGCCCGCACCCCCACACCCCACCACACACACACACACACACACACACACACGCTCACCCACCAACACGCACGTACGCCCCACACACACACAAACACCCCGTACGCCCCACACACACACACAAAACCCCCATACACACACACCCCAACACACCCCACACACACACACACACAAACCCCCACCCCATACACGCACGTACGCACACATACACTCTCCCCACCACACACAAACACACACAACACCACCCCTTACGAAACACAAAGCCCCAGAACGACGACGACGACGACAACGACGACCAGGAAGAGAAAGGCAGAATTTCATCACAAGAGTCAGCGCTCATTCCCCGAACCTTAAACGCCAAAAAACGCGGGGCCTTTTGCTCACCAACGAAAGAAACAAAAACACACACACACACAACACACACACACAGCGAGGTCTGTGGTGTCCAAAGTCCGCTCAGTTTACACAACCTGTAGGGCCGCACAGTCAGAGAATCCAGACAGCATTGCATAGGTCCACTTTCACCACCACCACCACCAGCACCACCACCACCACCACCACCACCACCACCACTACCACTACCACAGCAACATGCCCCCTAACGTCCACTCAGCTGGAAGGATTGTCTGGCACCGCCGTAGTAACAGGCCCAGGAACGAACAAAAACGAAAGGAACAATGCTGTGTTGGCCCAGTCCCTAACAACAAATTAAAAAAATCTTCCAAGCACCAGACATAGCTCACCCCAAAAAGATAAGTGGATTAGCTGTCCATCTCTCTCTCTCTCTCTCTCTCTCTCTCTCTCTCTCTCTCTCTCTCTCTCTCTCTCTCTCTCTCTCTCTTTTTTTTTAAATCGCACCAAATTTTTGGAATTTTTTTTGTAGTAAAAAGGGATTATCCCAAAAATTCCCCTTTGGTTTTTTTAAAAAAATACTTTTTTAATTTTATTTTTGGATCTTTTTTTAGAACGCTAGCAGTCATCCTTGTTTCAGTTTTTTTGTTTTTGGGGTTTTTTTGTTGTTTTGGTGGCGTTTTCTGTGTGTGCGGCGTGCGTGCTCTTTTGTGTGTGTTCTCTCTCTCTCTCTCTCTCTCTCTCTCTCTCTCTCTCTCTCTCTCTCTCTCTCTCTCTCTCTCTCTCTCTCTCCCCCCCCTTTTCTAGGGGGGGGGGGGGGGGAACTGGGGGGGGGCGGGGAGGGTTAAGTTCCGTAAACCCATATACTGACAACGAAATCATTCCCCCTTTGGGTGTATTTCGGGATTGTCAAGGGAGAGACTGGGAACGGGGGGGGGGGGGGGGGGGGGGGGGGGGGGGGGGGGAAAAAGGGGGTGAGTGGGGCAAAGGGGGGTGGACGGTTGGAGGTTTCATTTTTACCAGTACCCAAGGTTTGGGGGGAGATGAGGGATTTTCCCCAGGTACCCCGGGTTTTTCGTTTCCCCGCTACATTCTAAGCTGTTTATTCAGATATCTTTTGGCTTGGGCGTTGGTAACCGCATACACAGCTGTCAGCTTCTCGTGTCTGAAAACCCCAAAAAAAAAAAAACACACAACAAACACACATACACCCACACACAGCACACACACACACACACACACACACACACACACACACACCCCACACACGCGCGCCCCCCCCGCACGCACACAAAACACACATACAAAAACACACACACACACACACACACACACCCACCCCCACACACACACACACAAAACACGCAACACACCCCACACACACACACAAAAAAAACAAAAAAACCACACACACACCACACACACACACACACACACACACAACCACACATACACATCAAACACACACACACACCACACACACCACCCCCACACACAACACCACACCACACACCCCCACACACCCCCACACACACAACACACACCAAAAAAAGCAAAAAAAACCCCAAAACCCCCCCCAACAAAACAAAACAGGTAAAAAAAAACAAAAAGATATATACACAGTTTCTTTACTTTATTTTATTTTATTTTTTTAAAGCCGGTCAGCAGCTTTGCACTGGACGATCAGCGGTCTCAGAAGAGTCAGTTCTGCAGTAGCCTGTGGCACTGATAACGATGTCCGTGTCTTCACTTGCTCACGACGTTGACCTGTTTCTCTTGCGTCAACATTGTGTCAGCCGGAGTCTGCGGTGACGTAACAAAACCTATGGTGCGCCAGCGGTGTCAAAACGCATCCAATTTAGTTTTCCAACTGCTTATGCGAACCCAGTGTGTCTACAGTTTATGTGAACCCAGTGTTTCTGCTGTTTGTGTGAATCCAGTGTTTCGACTGTTTATGTGAACCAGTGTTCCAACTGTTTATGTGAACCCAGTGTTTCAACTGTTTATGTGAACCCAGTGTTTCAACTGTTATGGGAACCCAGTGTTTCAACTGTTACTATGAATCCAGTGTTTTAACGGCTTATGTGAACTGTTTATGTAAACCCAGCGTTTCAACTGTTTATGTGAGCCCACTGCTTCAACTGTTTATGTGAACTCAGCGTTTTAACTGTTTATGAAACCTGAATGGACTGAGAATCAACGATTTACGCGGATTTATCTTGAAGATCCAGGAAGAAAACAATATTTGTTTTTAGCTTAGACACTGCAGGCATCGCCACGACTCTAAAATTACATTTCACCGCATGAAAGTACACTGGACATCAAAACAACATAGCCAAAACAGCTCCATCAAAAGCAGAGCAGCATCCGACGTCTCGTTTTCGCCGGTTAGCTGTTGTTTAGGTGTTGTTTTGTAGCTTAAAAAAAAAGAAAAAAAAAGGAGCTTATCCGTAAAATTCGCATGTTGTGTTTTGTCATAATAAATAGCGTTCCTCATTTATTATGACACAGACAATGCGAAGCCAATTTTCAGGGAAATCCCCTTCTTCGGGCCACAAATCGACACTTAAGCAATAGCGAAACGGTTAAAAACAATGAAAAATGATATGAGAGGTGAAGTAACTTCTCTTTTGTTGTTGTTGTTGTTGTTGTTGTAGTGTTCAGTGCCGGCTGGGAGAATAAAAGAAAGGTTCTTTTTAACCTTGTATGTGTTTGGATCTGTTATATTTCATGGTTCATTGGCTGGTGGAAAGTCAGAAGCCCCAGTCTCAGTATCGCTCCGATATAACCGTAACGGTTGACTGGGCGTAAAACACCAAGTTACTTACTTACTTACTTACCAGTCTCAGTCAGTAAGCAAAAAAAGAGAAGTTATTTCGCTTCTCATCTCACTTGTCATGGTTTTTCACCGTTTGATTGTTAAGTGTCGTTTTGTAGCTCGACAGCTCGGGCCTGGGGTTTCCCCCAAATTTTAGTTTGTTTAATTGTTTTACAAAAAGGTTTTTTTTTTTTTGTTTTTTGTTTGTTTTTGTGTGTGTGTGTGGTGGGGGGTGTGTGTGTGTGTGTGTGGTGTGTGGTGTGTGGTTTTAACCTTTATGGTTTTGATCTTGTTTTAGAAGGCGAGCAGTCATTTTTGTTTTGATTTTTTTTCTTCCGCCAGTCAATATGATTCATTCTGCGCACCATACATTACACTCGTGACGGCATCGTGTCACCGCAATGAGTACGGCGCGGAGAAAAAGCACTCTTTGTCAGCAAAGACAGAGACAAAATCGCTCAACTCGGACGGCAGAGCGGCTCAAAGGGCAGAAAAGCTCAGTAAAATAAGGCTCATCGTAAGCGAAGGCGCTATATACCGTTGAGCTTGAAGTCGGATGAGAAAGCAGCAGATGAGAAGCACACGACTGAATGGGTCTGGACCGACAATCTAAGGGAGGGAACGCAGTGACACAGTTTTCCCAGACTGGACCTTCACTGCATTAAGTCTGGCACCTGTGACGAACCATAACAAAAGTGTTGTGGTTCAGAAAACCAGAAAGACAGAGAGATGGGAGAAGTGGGGGTGGAGGGGGGGGGGGGGGGTTGGGGGGGGGGGTTTGGGGGGGGGGGGGGAATGGGGGGGGGTGGGGGGGGGGGGGGGGGGGGGGGGGGGAAGGGGGGAGGGGGGGGGAACTCGAACTCGAAAATTTTTTTTCCCCCAAGGATGAGAGACAAAAGATAGTGAAAAAAAACTCGAACTCGAAAACGTTGGGGGGAACAACTCGAAATCGAAAACTTTTTTTTACAAGGTTGTGTTTAGTTCAGCAAAAACCTAACAAAATCCTTGCTAATACTTTTGAGTAAATATAAAAAAAACAGACAGGACAGACAGACAGACAGACAGAGAGACTCGAAAATTTTTTTTTCCAAGGGGAAAAGACAGACAAGTAGAAGAAAGAACTCGAACTAAAATGTTGAGAGAGAGAGAAGAAGAGAGAGAGAGAGAGAGAGAGAGAGAGAAGAGGAGGAAGAAGAAGAAGACGGCGGAAATGTTGTAAATTGGTGTTTTTGCCCCGAACCGGCATTATATCAGGGCAAGAAGGACGGAGAAAAATTGGGAGCGAGAAAGGATTCCTATGTTTGCGTGTGTGTGTGTGTGTGCGTGCGTGCACGCGCTTGCGTACTCGCGCATGCGTCTTTTGAAACCAGACAAACAAAACGAGTCGCAGTCGCAGTCAACCATCACCAAATTCACACACACAACTTCAAAAGACTCCGAATTTTATTTTTGCGTATTGGAAAATTCCAGAATGGTTAAAAAATCAAACGCGAAGACGAAAAAAAGAAAACGTGAAAGAAGAAGAAGAAGAACAAATAACAGTACTGATTATTGCATCAGTTACCAATCGATCTTGAATGATATCAGAACAACAGGACGCATACGATACTCCGCCCCATATACCCATACACTGACTCTGAACAAACGGATGTGTTAAAGCGAGGAAATATTGGGGAGGTGGTGGTGGTGTTGGTGGGGGGGGGGGGGGGGGGGAATATACATTTCTGTTTCTAATAAATATGGTAAATGACGCACTGGTCAGCGAAGTCAACATGAATCAGCGCTACACCAATAAATACAAGATCAAAATCAATTATGGCATTCATCGATTGCATCACAAGGGACGGTGACGTCACACTGGCATGACGTCAGCATAATTATCTACCATCATCACAAAGAGTTGACATCACCCAACAAATATGAATCACATAACAATAGAGCAGACATCCAAAAGAGGAAAGAAAAAAAGAAAAGAAAAAAAAAACCCCCCCCCCCCCCCCCCCTGATTCCGACAGAATGAATGCCGGTCAGAACTGATCACCAAGAACATTAATGAAATAAATATTATCTGATTATATCTTACATGATCTACAACACATAACGGATACAAACATGATTGACAAGCGAAAAAACAAAACACACACAAACAAAACAAGATGCAATGACTTTCCATTTTTAAATATGAAGCGAGCTCTTAAATTCAGAAGCGCCATTTTGTACACAATTTTGTGTGGGTTTAAAAAAAAAAAATGCAGTTTTTACTTACCTATTTTTGTGTACATCACATTTGTCTTTAATCGCTTGTGCGTGCTTACCAAAATACTCGACATGAAAAATGAATACAGAACATCGATTGTGTGTACGTGTGTGTGTGTGTGTGTATGTGTGTGTGTGTGTGCGCGCGCGTGAGAGAGAGAGAGAGTTAGAGTATATGTGTGTGTGTGTGTGTGTGTGTGTGTGTGTGTGTGTGTGTGTGTGTGTGTGTGTGTGTGTGAGGGAGAGGGGGGGAGAGGGAGGAGAGAGAGAGTGTGGTGTGTGTGTGTGTGTGAGAGAGAGGGGGGGAGAGAGAGAGACAGAGAGACAGAGACACACAGAGAGAGATTTGACAGTCGTAATATCACAGTGCGAAGAGAGAGAGAGAGAGAGAGAGAGAGGGAGGGAGGAGGGGGGGGGAGGGGGGGAGGGAGAGACAGAGAGAGACAGACAGACACAGACCCCACAATGATCTCACGAAGCCACAAAGAGAACCCCCCCCCCCCAAAAAAAAAAAAAAGCAGAGCGACACGAGGCCGAGAACGCCCCCGTTTTTGGACACCGACTTCGCCCTGCACCTATTTCGCAGCAGCACTATTCACACAGCTGGGGCAACGACCCGTAATGTTTGTCTTCCTCGTCTTCCAAACTGCACTATTCACACAGCCAAAAGTCTGCTGTCGCGGGACAGCTCTCAAAGCGGATGCATCCTTGTCCCTTGGAGACGGAGAGTCCCGTCCCTTAATAAGCCTACAGTTTCTGTGGCCGTGAAGCAACCCTTCAACATCAGACGGAGAGGTGCATCAATCAATTAGCACGTGTACGTGTATGTATACGTATTCGCACGACAAAGCCCAGAAGCCGTGAGGAAGTCGAAGTGGCCGACCTGGTTAAAAAAAAAAAAAAAAGAAAGAAAAAACAACAAACAACAAAAAACGTCCCTAATAGTTTCGTGTGGTCTCTGTGGACGTAAAGCAATAGTCTCTGTGGACATAAAGCAATAGTCTGACGTAAAGCAATAGTCTCTGTGGACATAAAGCAATAGTCTGACGTAAAGCAATAGTCTCTGTGGACGCAGAGCAACACTGACCTTGAACCCAGACCTCAGGAGCTGTGTAAAGGTCGAGGTGGCCGTCCCTAATAGTCCATAATTATTATGGTCTCTGTGGACGTAAAGCAATACGGTCTCTGCGGACGTAAAGCAATACGGTCTCTGTGGACGTAAAGCAACACCAAACTTGAACCCAGAGGTCAGGAGCTGTGTGAAAGTCGAGGTGGCCGTCCTGGGCTCCCCGTCCCTAATAGTCCTTACGGTCTCTGTGGACGTGAAGCAACGCTGAACTTGAACTTGCTACGTAGACGCACGACTTCAGGCGCAAGCTGACGACCAGTGTTAGCCCAACCTACACCGGCAATAAATATTAGTTAACACTGAAACCATCGCGTATCCGCATGGGGTATCCCTTTCGCTAAGCCCTGTATTTATTTCACACACACACACACACACCACACACACACACACACACACACACACACACACACACACACACACCCCAAACTACACACTCCGAGCACCGCTTTCAGGTATCTTCCTCACTGAAGGAAGGATGTCGTAAACCAGTGCTTCGAGTTTCACACACAGACACACACACACAGACACACACACACACACACACACACACACAGACACACACACACACACACACACACACAAACACCCATACACAAAGAAAAACAAACAACTAGTGGGTGGACGGAGCTGTCGGTAAAAATGGATCTGCACAGACAACACAAAAACTAAAAACATGGCTCCGGCCGGGACACTGATGCATGCTTAGTCACCGTGTTAACACACCCATGTAGGGTCCCTACAACCCCCCCCCCCCCCCCCCCCCCCCCCTTCTCTCTCTCTCCGTTTTCTTCTCTCTCTCTTATTCTATTTGTTACGCTCTCGATCCGAAATCCCTAGCAGTCCACTACAGTGAATCCACCGATGAAAGACCACACCGATGTCAAAGACCACCCCGATATGAAAGACCAGTCGACGTGAAAGACCACCCCGATGTGAAAGACCACCCTGACGAAAGACCACCCCGATGAAGGGCCGCCCCGATATGAAAGACCATCCTGACGAAAGACCACCCCAATATGAAAGACCACCCTGACGAAAGACCACCCCGATGTGAAAGACCACCCCGATGTGAAAGACCACCCCGATGAAGGGCCACCCCATTCTTCTTTCACGGTGCTTCACGTCCACAGAACCCATCAGGCTTATTAGGGACGGGAGACCACCCCCGATGTGAAAGACCACCCTGATTCTGACGAGAGACCACCAACCCCCCCTTTTTAAGACCACTGCTGCTGAGACCTTTGCCTTCAGGACTGAAACGAACCCCTGACCCGAGCCCCAAATCCCCACCTCTGATTCGTCCGGAGGTGCCCCCCCCCCCCCCCGGTCATAATGACCAGTTAAGCTACTCCTGTGTCTGGTGTTCCAAGATACAACACTTGTGTCAGGTGTCCAAAGATACAACACCTGACACAGGACCAACACTTGTTTCAGGTGTTCCAAAGATACAACTCTTGTGTCAGGTGTTCCAAAGATACAACTCTTGTGTCAGGTGTTCCAAAGATACAACACTTGTGTCAGGTGTTCCAAAGATACAACTCTTGTGTCAGGTGTTCCAAAGATACAACTCTTGTGTCAGGTGTTCCAAAGATACAACACTTGTGTCAGGTGTTCCAAAGATACAACTCTTGTGTCAGGTGTTCCACGATACAACACTTGTGTCAGGTGTCCAAAGATACAACACCTGACACAGGACCAACATTTGTTTCAGGTGTCCAAAGACACAACACCTGTGTCAGGTGTCCAAAGATGCAACACTTCTGTCAGATGTCCAAAGATACAACACTTGTGTCAGATGTCCAAAGATACAACACCTGTGTCAGGTGTCCAAAGATACAACACTTGTGTCAGGTGTTCCAAGATACAACACCTGTGTCAGGTGTCCAAAGATACAACACTTGTGTCAGGTGTCCAAAGACACAACACCTGACACAGGACCAACACTTGTGTCAGATGTCCAAAGTTACAACACCTGTGTCAGGTGTCCAAAGATACAACACTTGTGTCAGGTGTCCAAAGACACAACACCTGTGTCAGGTGTCCAAAGACACAACACCTGTGTCAGGTGTCCAAAGACACAACACCTGTGTCAGGTGTCCAAAGATACAACACTTGTGTCAGGTGTCCAAAGATACAACACTTGTGTCAGGTGTTCAAAGACACTTGTGTCAGGTGTCCAAAGATAACACCTGTGCCGGGTGTCCAAAGACACAACACCCGTGTCAGGTGTCCAAAGACACAACACCTGTGTCAGGTGTCCAAAGATACAACACTTGTGTCAGGTGTCCAAAGACACAACACCTGTGTCAGGTGTCCAAAGACACAACACCTGTGTCAGGTGTCCAAAGACACAACAGAGAACTAACAGCAAATCCTGTCTCTCGAACTCTACAAACAGACAGATGTCCAAACGTATCCAAGGGGATACGACTGGTGTTTACAACTAATAAAAACAAAGCAAGTCCACCACATCGAAATGCCTACGTTTACATAAATATATTGCAAGTTGTAATGACCCATGATATAAAATGTCACTATGTACTATGAGCAGTCATATTAAAAGTACATACAAATATAATTTATAAAAAATATTGACCCTTAATGACAAAATCAAACATGCATCACTGACACTGGCACAATATGTAAATGGACCACCACAACAACAAACAAAAAACAAAACAAAAAATCAGGAGGAAAATCAGCTATACATTAAAACAAAACAAAACTGCATATATTATATATATATATATATATATATATATATATATATATATATATATATATATATATATACACTTTGTCCACTCACACACCAAATGTCAGAAGGAAAAGAAAATCCCAAAAGCAACCTACATATGTAACGCACAATGACCCATGATCAATTTATAAAAACCAACATTGATGCAACACACAATCACAGAAAATGACAATCGTTTCCAGGTTAAAGGTCGCAACGGCTGACTTACGCGTAAATGACACCAACACACATCCACTGACAAGAGATGATGCCCCCGACAGCATAAAAAAGCAAAGAAAAAGAAGAAAAGGCATCGTATCCGCAAACACGGATTTAAAAAGGAAACTTGCTTTGGGACCATGCAAGCTATGTGCTCAACCTCAGACATTAGACACACCAATGACAACAGTCTGCGGTCCACAACACATCTGAAAAGTTGAATCAGAGTTGTGTGCACATACAGTGAAGAAGGCACTCTAAGAGAAGTGGAGAAAAACAAAACAAAAAACAACAACCACAACAACTGACAGTGAAGCAGTGAGACCAGTCATACACAGAACGTTATTCATCATGTTTTCTTGTCACATGAAGGAAAAAACACACCCAACATATTCATAAATTATACATGCCCTTTACATCTTCATTTTTTATTAGCTGCTGATCAAAGATTAGCCAGCAACCAATCAAAATTCAAAGACCAAGAAAACTGAACGGGTTTCACTCACATCTCCCCTGGTATCAAATGAAAAATACAGAAATAAAATCTGCCCCCCCCCCCCCACACACACACACACACACTCACACCCCCGTGGGCCCCCACCATGTAAAAAATACAACAACAAAACAACTCAAGCTCATCCTCCATCAGCCATGAGTCTTAGTAATAATGTGTAATTTATATAATTATAATTATATCCTGGCCACAAATATAAAAGGTTTCGTTTCCACAGAATTCTGCTGCGTTTTCAGACATTGCTGATGCGTGACTAGTTCCCAGCCGCGCTGGTCAGGCCTGTTCACACAACAGTTAAACATGCATAAATATATAAATACAACTTGTATTTCTTGAACCTGAAAGTCAGCAATGCATACATATATATATATATATATATATATACAACTTGTATTTCTTGAACCTGAAAGTCAGCAAAAATTGTAACACTGAATCAAACTTCTTGGACCTACACTGGACTTTTGACACAAGTACAATTACAACTACAATTCTTTGTTACAATGAATAAGGCAGTTTTGGGGGGTGTTTTTTGCATGTTGCATGCAGAAGGTCCGGTCTCAACAGCTCTTTGTCAGCATTATGTATAGCAAAATTATCAAATAATTTTGGAGGCAAATTATCACGAAACACATCACTACATGTACAATGTATAGGCCTGTATTTTCAAAGTTACATGGCACATGCAAACATCCCATTGGTCTACATGCAGAGATCCCTTTGGCCTGCACGAAAATGTTGACTGATTCATGGAAATCCAACCAACAGGTAATAATTATAATGATTTCATCCAGTTTTAACAAAACACAAGAGTATTTACAGCAGACACTATTCTCAATAAAGTGGAATGGATTCTCAAATTTAGTTTATTACCCTTTGAAAAAAAAATCATTAAATCTGCGCATCTTCGCAGACATACATTTATATATATATACATTTGTGTGTGTGTGTGCGTGGAGACAGTGAGTGAGAGTATGCGTGCATGTGTAAGTGTGTGTATGTGTGTGTGAGTGTGTGAGTGTGAGAGTGTGTGTGAGCGTGTGAGTGTGTGTGTGCATGTGTGCGTGGAGACAGTGAGTGAGAGTGTGCGTGCGTGTGTGAGTGTGTGTGTGTGCGTGCGTGTGTGCGTGGAGACAGTGAGTGAGAGTGTACGTGCATGTGTGTGTGTGCGTGCGTGTGTGTGTGTGTGTGTGTGTGTGAGTGGGTGAGTATGAGTGTGAGAGTGTGTGTGTGTGTGTGTGTGGTGTGTGTGTGTGTGTGTGTGTGTGTGTGTGTGAGTGTGTGTGTGTGCGTGGAGACAATGAGTGAGAGTGTGCGTGCGTACATGTGACAAAATGAGCGTATCCTTGCGTCTCTGTAAGCGCTCTGGGCCCTCAAGAGAAAGGACGACATAAACAATCTATTGCAATTATCGAGGAAAAAACACCCCCCCAAAACCCAGCACAAACAAGCCACCATCGCAGCGCAGCACTCCAGCTGTGCAGCGCAGCACCACAAGCCCACAATCCATCACCGAGGACAGCAGTCACACAGGGGTTCAAGCCAGGAGGAGACTGAGACACAGCGGGCAAAAGAAAGCAGCACTTCACCAGCACAGCTCTGTGAAATGATGCTCATTCATCATGCTCTTCCATGGCCAGCGTGTACCCCTGCACACTTGACATTACAAAACGCAGCAGCCACAATGCACAAAAATCAGGAAGGTGGTTGGGGGGTGGTGGGGAGGGGGTGGAGGGGGAGGGGGAGGGTGTCGGGGAGAGAGGGGAGGGGGGTTTCCAGGATTATTAGTCCTGGTTACTGCTAGCGTCATGGAGAGTGGCGCTGATGGAACTACAAGTCTGGATCACAGCGAGGCAGTTCCCCCCCTCCCTCCCCCACCCACCCCACACACACCCATGAACTAGATCCTGGGGTAAATTGAACTCGAAAACTTTGTTTTACAAGGATTGTAGCTTAGGTTCAGTCAAAAAACCTGTCTAACAACTAAGAGGGGGGAGAGGGGGCCACAATTTGTCTTCCTGGTTACTGCTAGCATCATGGAGAGTGGCGCTGATGGAACTACAGGTCTGGATCACAGAGAGGCAGTCTTCCCCCCCCCCCCCCCCCCACCAAACCAATAGATCCTGGGGGGGGGGGGGGGGGGCGTGGGGCAGGATTTGTCTTCCTGGCTTCTGCTAGCCTCATGCACTATAGGTCTGGATCTTAGAGAGGCAGTTTTTTTCTCCCCTCCCATCAACTAGATCCAGTGGTTGGGGGGGGGGGGGGGAGAAATGGTGGGGAGAGGGGGATTGGGGGGGAGAGAATGGGGGGGGGGAGAAATGGGGGGGGGGGAGGGGGAGGGGGATTGGGGGGGGAAGAGAATGGGGGCATGGGGGGGGGGGGGGGACTGCCCAGATCTGTCTTCCTAGTTACTGATTTCTGCTAGCCTCATGCACAGTGGTGGTACTGATGGAACAACAGGTCTGGATCACACAGAGAGGCAGTTTTTTTCCTCCCATGAACTAGATCCGGGGTTGGAGTTCAAAGGGATGGGGGGGGGGGGGGGGGGGAGGGGACTGCCTAGATCTGTCATCCTAGTTGCTGATTTCTGCTAGCCTCATGCACAGTGACACTGATGGAGCTACAGGTCTGAATCACACACACACAGAGGCAGTTTTTCTCCTCCCTGGATTTGCTGGCATCATGCAGAGTGGGTGGCACCGATGGGACTACAGGCCTGGATCACATTCACTTCACAGAGAGGCAATGCCCTCGCAAAAGCCCATATATTATATATACGCGCTTCCCCCAGTCTCAAGAAAAGTTTCCCCAACCTTGCCTCTGAAAACAGAACAAAGTCAACACAGCTTATATATAAACACTGGGACTAATCATGACATGCTGTAAGTGTAACATAGCGGGTGATGTTCACGGCGACACTACGAGGCGAGGCGCGTCTATTTTTTAATTTTTTAGACTGGTAGGCACTAAGCACTTGTCAGTGTTATTTAAGACACACAACGCATACACATAAAGCTGGTCGTCTTGAATGTAACCACTAATACTCACATCTACGCATGAGACAAGCCATGGCACGAATGTCTGAAGTCCCCGCAAATCCCTCAAAATTGGCAAAAGCAGTCTCAGTTTCAAAATTTCACACGTTCAAAGTTCAAGGTGTTCATGTTCAAGGTACATACATATGTAGTCCGACGTCGACTCGAAGTGGTTATCTGACGACAACGATGCTGACACATGCCACACACTCCACACCGCAGACTAGGATAAAAGCGGTCCTGCACCCCAGAGCGAAGAGGCTACCTGACGTGGGCCACGGCTGCAGACTTTCTGTTGCTGCGTGACGAAACGTTCCCTGCCCGATGCAGTCAGCGAAAACGACACATGGCACAGCAGAAAACCCCATTGGGCACTGCAGAAAACCCCACAGAGCACCGCAGAAAACCCACAGCGCACTGCAGAAAACCCCACAGGGCACTGCAGAAAACCCCACAGGGCACCGCAGAAAACCCCGCAGCGCACTGCAGAAAACCGCACAGGGCACCGCAGAAAGCCGCGCAGGGCACCACAGAAAACCACACAGGGCACTGCAAAGTCCCACCACAAAGTGATGCTAGTCACTGCTGCAGTGCAAATGTTCTGGGGTCACAGGATCTGGACACCACTACCCTGGCTCGCATGCTTCCATACACGTACGCACCGCTGCAAGACAGCCAGGGTCAAGCTCCGTTGTCAGAGCGCCAGGCGGAGAGCTCACAGGTTCCAGTCCCCGGTAGGAGAACGTTCTTCTTCTCCAGGGTTGACTTTCTGTGCTGTGCTTATTTCGGTATCTGTTCCACCCCCGCGTTACTGCAGTAGCGTGTAAAACTAAAAGATCCAGTCGTTCTGCCAAAAGTGCAGGTGGCAGTTTACACGCATGCACCCTACGTTATGTGGCTTGGAATGAAGGGACACTGTAAACCGGTGCACGGTTGTACGGTGTACACAGAACATGCGCAGAGAGAGAAGAAAAAAACACAGTTTCAGGTGGCACCAACGACAACCAAACAGCGCTGTAACTACACCACTTCAGTGGATGTAAAAACAAAAACAAAACAAAAAACACACCACAAAACATGCGCTATAAACAGAGACAGACATTCGTTCAGAATTGCATACAACAAGAGGGCAGTAAGTCTGCTCGAGAGAGCGGAGAACCGCGCTGTAGAAAAGCGACCAACAACGAGCCCCAGATGGGTTGTGCGTTTCCACCTAAAACTGCAGGGGGAGATTGTGCCACTTGATTTAAAACTGCAGGATGATTGTCAAGTAAAACTGCAGGATCATGTCATTCAAAACTGCAGGATCATGTCATTCAAAACTGCAGGATCATGTCATTCAAAACTGCAGGGTGACTCAGGGTCACCCGGGTCTGTAGGGGTGGGGGTGGGGGTGGGGGTGTTGTGGGCCTCGTACCCTGGCTGTGTGTGTGTGGGGGGGGGGGGGGGGGAGAGGGGGGGGGGGCACCTCAGGTCCATGGAGGTGGGATCGTGGAGGGTGGAGTGGGGGTTGGGTAGTGGTGGGTCTGGGCTCCCGCCCCTAGTATGGGACCATTTCATTAAAAAAAATACGGGAGGGGCTCGGGGTCCACTCGTGGGCGGCTGGTCCAGCCCCGGGTCAGACGTGCGCCTCTGTGTGACGCTGGTGGTCAGCTGGGATGCTCTCAGTCTCAGCAGCACTGGGCGGTGCCACGCCAGCGGCCTGCCCCCTCCCCTTCCCATCAAGCTGTGGACCACTTCCGGTCCACCCCTTCCGGTCCACCCCTTCCGGTCCACCCCTTCCGGTCCACCCCTTCCGGTCCACCCATCAAAAAGGAGCCGAGCCCCTCCATCCGCCACCCCTTCTCCCAACCCCCAGGCGCGTGCGTTCGTGCGATTCTGGTCGATGTCCCTGGAATCCGTTCAGCATAGCTGCATTTTGTTGCGGTGCTGCCGGCTGCAGGAGTTGGGCAGATCTGACCCGAGCAGCCTGGTCACGCCTTGCTTTTTTGCCGACGTTCCGTTTGGCCTGTGGTCTTGGAGACAGCGAGGGCGGTATGACTGAGGCAGTCCGGTCAAACCTTGGCTTGGAGAAAGCAAGGGCGGTATGACTGAGGCAGTCCGGTCAAACCTTGGCTTTTTGGGGGGTTGTTTTTTGGCTGAGGTTCTGGAGGGTCTCCGAGCTTGGTGAACACAAGGCCGGACTGACCAAAGCAGTCCGGTCAAGCCCCGGCTTTTTTTGCACTTTTTTTTTTTAGCCAAGGTTCCAGAGCATATCTGGGCGTGGAGAAAACAAGTCCGGTCAGGCCCTGCTTTTCGCCAAGTTTCCAGAGGGTGTCTGGGCACAGAGAAAACACGTCCGGTCAGGCTTTGCTTTTTGCCAAGCTTCCAGAGGGTGTCTGGGCACAGAGAAAACACGTCCGGTCAGGCTTTGCTTTTTGCCAAGCTTCCAGAGGGTGTCTGGGCACAGAGAAAACACGTCCAGACAGGCCCTTTCTTTTTGCCAAGCTTCCAGAGGGTGTCTGGGCACAGAGAAAACACGTCCGGTCAGGCTTTGCTTTTTGCCAAGCTTCCAGAGGGTGTCTGGGCACAGAGAAAACACGTCCGGTCAGGCCTTGCTTTTCGCCAAGCTTCCAGAGCGTCGCTAAACACAGAGAAAACAGGTCCAGTCAGGCCTTGCTTTTCGCCAAGCTTCCAGAGCGTAGCTAAACACAGAAAACAAGTCCAGTCAGGCCTTGCTTTTCGCCAAGCTTCCAGAGCGTCGCTAAACACAGAGAAAACAAGTCCAGTCAGGCCTTGCTTTTCGCCAAGCTTCCAGAGCGTAGCTAAACACAGAGAAAACAAGTCCAGTCAGGCCCTGCTTTTTGCCAAACTTCCAGAGGCTTTTTGCCAAGCTTCCAGAGGGTGTCTGGGCACAGAGAAAACACGTCCGGTCAGACCTTGCTTTTCGCCAAGCTTCCAGAGCGTCGCTAAACACAGAGAAAACAAGTCCAGTCAGGCCTTGCTTTTCGCCAAGCTTCCACAGCGTCGCTAAACACAGAGAAAACAAGTCCAGTCAGGCCCTGCTTTTCGCCAAGCTTCCAGAGCGTCTCCAAACATGGACAAAACAAGCCCAGTCAGGCTTTCGCCAAGTTTCCAGAGGGTGTCTGGGCACAGAGAAAACAAGTCCGGTCAGGCTTTGCCTTTGTTGTGGGCCTTCATGTGGTGCTGAAGGGTCTCGGGCTTGGCGAAGGCGGCGCAGCACTCCTTGCATTGGAACCCCTTCTCCACGTGCATCTTGGCGTGCTTCCACAGGTCGGCCAGGGACTTGGTGCGGTAGCCGCACCGGTTGCAGGCGTAGCCGCCCTGCTTGTCCGGCGCCAGGTCCTTGGCGTACACCAGCGAGTGCGCCACCGACTCCGCCCCAGCCTGCTGCCGGGGCGACGCTGCATTGACGTGGTCGCTGATGTGGTACTTGAGGGCCTTGTCGCTGCCCAGGTTCTTGCCGCAGATGTGGCAGGGGTAGGGCTTGGGGCTTCCCTGGCCGTCGCCACTGGCGCCGGCCTGCCTCTCCTCAGCATCCCCGTGCTCCGAGGGCCTCTCCACTTTGGCGGCTCTCTCCCTCTTCTCCTTGGAGGCCCGGCGGGCCCTCTCCTTCGAAGCGCTCTCGAGGGCCAGGTTTTTCGGCAGCAGCTTCTCAGATGCCGTGCGGTAGATTTTCACCTTGCGTCCCTCGTATGGGTCTGTGGCAGGCCTTTTCAGTTTTTCAGAGGCCGATTTCCGGCTCTTCTCCGAAGCTGGCTTCTTGGGAGTCTTCTCAGAGGACGGTGAGCGCGGGTGCTCCGTCTTGGGCGTGTGCTTGCTCTCTGATGCTGAGGGATCCGTTTTCTCTGGGGTGGTGGTGGTGGTGGTGGTAGTGCGCAGAAGCGATGCAGAGGCCAAGGACTCCATCTTCAGAGGCTCCAGAGACACCGTGGAACCACCGCTGCGCTCCGGAGGAGACCCCTTGGGTGGGGCACAGAGCTCCGGCGAGCGCTCCAGCTTGACGCTGCATTCCCTGAGACTGACGCTGTACTGGACCGCCCCCGTTTTCTTCACCTCACCCTCTCCCGCCTCCGCAGGCGCCTCCTTCTTCCCGCCGCCGGCCCTGGGCGACGCCGACTTGTGACCCGCACCGACCTCTCGCGGTCTGACTGGTCTCTCCGCCCGGTCACCGCCGGAGGGCTTTGCCTTTGCGTGGTGGGCTGGGGAGGGGGCGTGGAGAGAGGTCGGGGAGCTGGGGCAGCAGGGGCATTGCTTGCGGGAGTGGGACCGCTTTCGGGACGACGAGCGCACCTCACCCACGTCCGCCGCCGCCAGCGTCGCCGGGGCTGGGCGGTGGTCCCTCGCAGGCGTGGAGGCCCCGCTCCTGGAACCTTCGTCGGTCGAGGGTGAGGCAGGGCTCAGGCTGCTCTCCTTCTCGCTCTCCGAGTCCGAGATCTGGGCGGGGGACTTCCCCGCCGCCCCCCTCCCGTCCTTCCCGCCCCCCTCCCGCCTGGCCGCCCTGCCGCGTTTCGGCAGGGGCTGTTTGCCGTCACCGGGAGACGTGCTGCCGCGTTTGTGAGCTGTCCTCTGCGGGGTTGGGCTGGGGATTCGGGTGGGGAGGGGGGGTTTGGCGGGGCGGCCGCTGCTGTGGACAGCGGTGTGGGTGTCCAGGCGTTCCTGGGTGAGGAAGAGCTTGCCGCAGGTGAAGCAGCAGAAGTTGAGGCCCTGCTTGTGGTGCTTGGTGTGGCGCCGCAGGCGGTCGGCCGCGAACAGCGTGTGGCCGCACAGCTGGAACCCAACAGCGTCTCTGTTAATGCTAGGTTTAGTGAGAGTGAGAGTGTGTGAGTGTGTGTGTGTGTGTGTGTGTGTGTGTGTGTGTGTGTGTGTGTGTGTGTGTGTGTGTGTGTGTGTGTGTGTGACTCTGTGAGCGTGAATGCACATGCATGCAGGCAGGTTTACATGCATGTGTGTGTGTGTGTGTGTGTGTGTGTGTGTGTGTGTGTGTGTGTGTGTGTGTGTGTGTGTGTGTGTGTGTGCACGCGTGTGCGCACGTGTTTTTATGCATATTGCTATGTGAGCATGTGTGTGCGTGTGTGTTTGCATGCAGGCATGCCCACATGTGTGTGTTTGTGGATGCACCCTTAAGTGCACATGTGTGTGTGTGTGTGTGTGTGTGTGTGTGTGTGTGTGTGTGTGTGTGTGTGTGTGTGTGTGCTGGTGTGTGCATGCAAAAAATGCAATTTAAGATACAAAAGTGGCAAAAGGAGCAGCTAAGATTCTGGCTGGGAGCGATTTCAACTGACAGATCAAACTGTTGCACTTGGAAGTTGAACTGGAAGGCAAGCAACTGGCTCTCTTCAAGTATGGAACTGTATAAAGTATAAAGATCTATACCTGGCAAATAGCTCTCTTCAAGCATGGAACTGTATAAAGTATAAAGATCTATACCTGGCAAATAGCTCTCTTCAATTTCAAGCTTGGAACTGTATAAAGTATAAAAAAATCTATAACCCGGCAACTGGCCCCTCTTCAAGTATGGAACCCGTATAAAGTAAAAAAGATCTTAAAAACCTGGCCCCCAAAGGCCCCTCTTCAAACAAAGGAACTGTATAAAACCCGTGATCCCCGCCCATACATTTTTTTAAAAGGTGTGAACACTTAAAAAAGGGGGGAAAATTTTTCCCCGGGGGAAAAACCGGGGTTAAACCCCCCCCTGTAACCGGTTAGATACATGGCCCTCCAATCCAAAAATAACTTACAACCCCCAAAACGGTACTAGCCAAAATGCCCAAACCCCCCTTTTCCCCCCCTAAAACCACACACACACACACACAACCACACACACACAAAACCCCCCACACACACCCCCCCCACACACACAAAACACAACACAAAACACACACACACACACAAAACACACACACCCCAAACACACAACACTCAAACACACACACACAAAACCCACACCACACAAACACCCCACACACACACCACACACACACACACACACACACACTCAAACACCCACACACACCACACACCACCCCACTCCAACACACACACACACTACACCCACACCCACACCCCACCCAAACATACACACCACACACACACACACACAAACACCCAAAACACACACCCACACCCCACACTCAAAACACACACACACCCACTCAAAAACACACCAACACAAAAAACAAAACACCACACCACACACACACACACCCCACACACACCCCACAAACACCACATACACACACATACACACATTCACACACACCAAAACACACATTCCACACACAACACACACACCACACACAGAGGTATTAAAAAAATTGTTGGGGGTTTTTTTTTCTAGGGTAAGTAAGAAAATTGGTGTTTTTACAAACCTGGTTTTCTAGAACCCGTTAAACCCAAAAAAAATACCCATTTCATCCCGACCCCATTTCCCGATTTTGTTTTCCGGTAAAAATGTGCTTATTTCCCCGGTAAAACAGGGGGAAAAATTTCCCCCGGGTTTAAAAGTGAACCCTGATGGAAGAATTTAAGACCTATACCTGGGAGGGGTATTTTTTGCCCCCCTCAGCCCCGGTGCTTTGGACAGGTTTTTTGGTTTTGAGGAAGGGGCCCCCACTTCTTCCCGATCCCCCCCCCAGTGTGGGCCCCGGGGGAAGGTGCCGGGTTTGGGTGACTGCAGGTGCCCCCCTTTTGATGGGGTGTCCAGCTTTTTCCCCGTGAAACCCAAAAAGCTTGCCACACACCTGTGCCAGGGGACAAACACGTAAAATTGTAGTGTAAGTCACAAAAGCTTGTCCTGTGACTCAGCTTGCCCCCCACACCTGTGCACAAGGGACATACATGTAACTTGTAAGTCAACTTGTAACTTGTAAGTCACACAGCATGTCCTGTGACTCAAACAGTTTGCCACACACCTGTAGCTGTGCACAGGGGACAAACCTGTAACTTGTAATGAAAATCAACATGTAACTTGTAAGTCACACAGCTTGTCCTGTGACTCAGCTTGCCACACCCCTGTGCACATGGGACAAAAACGTAACTTGTGATGTAAGTCACACAGCATGTCCTGTGACTCAAACAACTTGCCACACACCTGTGCACAGGGGACAAAAACGTAACTTGTGATGTAAGTCACACAGCATGTCCTGTGACTCAAGCAGCTTTCCACACACCTGTACACAAGGGGCAAACATGTAACTTGTAAGTCACACAGCTTGTCCTGTGACTCAAACAGCTTGCCACACATCTGTGGACAAAGGGAAGACATGTAACTTGTGATGTAAGTCACACAGCATGTCCTGTGACTCAAAACCACTTGCTACACACCTGTACATAAGGGATAAGCACGTGACTTGAAATATAAGTCACACAGCATGTCCTGTGACTCAAACAGCTTTCCATACAGTGATACACCTAAACCTAAATGAGACAAGCATGTAACTTGTAAGTGACGCAGCATGTCCTGTGACTAAACTTGGTAAAACAGCTTGCCACACACCTAAAGCTAAAAGGAGCAAACATGTAACTTGTAAGTCATACAACTTGTCCTGTGACTCAAAGAGTTTGCTGTGCACACCTGTACACAAGGAACAAAACGTATTATATGTATACATGTATACATTTACATGATAGTAATTCTTTAAGTCACACCTGTATGTAAACATTCATGGACATAGTAATTCTGTAAGTCACACCTGTAACTTAAGTGTAAGTCACACAAATTGTCCTGTGACTCAAAGAGTTTGCTGTGTACACCTGTACACAAGGAACAAACATGTGGGTCATACAACCTGTCCTGTGAGTCACAGTCTGATACACACCTGTACACAAACAACAAACTGCATACAACATGATGAACATGTCCAAAGAAGGTGACACAGTCTGCCCTACACCTGTACAAAGAACAAATAGGTAGGTCATGATACAACCTGTCCTGTGACACAGTTTGTCCCCACACCTGTACACAGGACAAATAGGTCACACCCATCCTGTGACCCACAGTTTGTCCCCACAACTGTATAGAGAACAAATAGGTAGGTGACACAACATGTCCTCTGACTCAGTCTGCCCCCACACCTGTAGACAGAACAAACAGGTAGGCCACACAACCTGTCCTATGACACACACACACCTGCACACAGAACAAAATAATAGGTAATTGACACAACCTGTCCTATGACACACACACACACACACACACACCACACACACACACACACCACACACACACACCACACACCTGTACACAGAACAAATAGGTAGGCCACACAACCTATCCTATGACCACACACCTGTACACAGAACAAACAGGTAGGCCACACAACTTGTCCTGTGTCTCACACTTTGACACACAACACTACCTGTTTGTTCTGTGTACAGGTATGTGTGTCAAACTATACAGGTGTGTGCCAAACTGTGTGTCACAGGACAAGTTGTATGACCTACCTGTCTGTTCTGTGTACAGGTGTGTGTGTCAAATTGTGTGTCATAGGACAGGTTGTATGACCTACCTGTTTGTTCTGTGTATAGGTGTGTGTGTCAAAATGTGTGTCATAGAACAGGTTGTATGACCTACCTGTCTGTTCTGTGTACAGGTGTGTGTCAAACTGTGTGTCACAGGACAGGTTGTATGACCTACCTGCTTGTTAGACTGTCTACAGGTGTGTGTCAGACTGTGAGTCACAGGACAAGTTGTGTAGCCTACCTATTTGCTCTGTGTACAGGTGTGTGTGTGTGTGTCATAGGACAGGTTGTGCAGCCTACTCAGTGTGTTTCAGTTCATCAACTCAGTTCGGAGAAGACAGTGGAAAATAGGAAAGAAACTGGTGGCAAATGGGTCTTCACTCAACCAAGAATGCAGGAGCTGGTGGACGATGGGACTGGGAAGATTATGGGAGAAAAAACAATGGGCTACTGATTCACATGGCCAAATCTGATCTAGGGGAAAACAATGCGCCATTGATTCACAATCACGTGGCCAAATTTGACAGGGGAAAACAATGGGCCATTCATTCACATGGCCAAATCTGATAGGGGAAAACAATGGGCCATTCAGTCACACGGCCAAATTTGAAGTTCAACTCTGTGATGATTTTTCACTATCTTGAAACCAATAAATAAATAATCTAAAAAAATGGTGTGACGATGTGAAAGCTGACATGTGAACAGTTCTCAACAGGTCATCACCTCCCCCTTTTGGGTGTTTATAAAAGGGACAGAAAGGCGGGTGGGTGGGAAGGCGGGGCGGGGGGGGGGGGGGGGGGGGGGGGGGGGGGGGGGAGTCAGATCAGGAGAGAGAGAAAAAGTCTTGAGGAGGGCGACACAAAGAGAGGCAAACAACTAAAAACCCAGTAACTGTAACAGACAGACATACAGAGACGCAAACACAGACTAACAGTAACTGTAACAGACAGACACACAGAGAGGCAAACACAGACTAACAGTAACTGTAACAGACAGACATACAGAGAGGCAAACACAGACTAACACAGTAACAGACAGACAAACAGAGCTAGACAGGCAAACACAGACTAACTGACATACAGAGAGGCAAATACAGACTAACACTAGTAACAGCAACACTGTAACAGACATACAGAGAGGCAAATACAGATTAACACTAGTAACAGCAATACTGTAACAGACATACAGAGAGGCAAATACAGATTAACACTAGTAACAGCAAACAACAATAAGGGGCAAATACAACTCACTAGTAACAGCAACACTGAAACAGATATATGAGATGTGCCAAAAGGTGTGTTGGGAAGGTGGACTTTAGTAAAAAATAAAAGCAGAAAAGTCATTTAGCAAGTAACACCATTTAAAAGATAATTTTTTTTAATATACATTTAAGTCTGAAAAAGATAACTTGAAAAGGGAAATTGAAAAAAAGACATTTAAAGACGACACCTAACTGTCGGATGCAACACAGGCAAAATGTTTTTTTTGGTTTTAATCTTTGAATTTAATATTGCATAAATCTGGGGGGAAAATAAACATCCATTTTTATAACAAGACATAAAATTAAAACTCTTAAAATTTTTATTTCATATTCAAAACTAATGGGTTTTGGTTTACATGAAAGATAAAATTTTTTTTTTTAAAAAAATGAAAATAAAACAAACATAATCAAAATAGGATGTGTTTATTAAATTTAGAAGCATAGTTTTTCCCCATGACTGCAGCATGAAATAAGGTCATCAATGACATTTTTTTACATTTTACCCGTCGGATGTAACGATTATTGGATGGACATAAATTTCCCATGCTCACAAACACAGCTTATAAAATAACAGTGCTGATTTCCCAAAGCAACAAAATGTTACCAGCTGATTTAGTAGTGGTTTTGATGACTGCAGCAAGTTGCTTGTATAGTTGTAATTTTGTCAAAGGCCCCTTTTTTTAAGCATTTTATCTGTTGGATGTAACAACTCTATGGTGGACAAACATTTCCCCTTTTGGGTTTTTAAACTTTCCTTTCCTTAAAACATAGCACAGCTAATAAAATCACTTATTTTTTCCTACATCTGACACATTGCTGTAAAATGAAAAAAGGGGCCAAACCATTATTTAAAGTAATGCACGTGGAAAAAAAGGGACAAATGGTATGTAACACTGGACATCAGTTTGGTTAAAAAACACATTGCTTTATTTTTTTTTTTCATTGACAAAACAAAAAACCAGTGTTCTGTACTTTCCCCTATACCCACTTTTAAACCCGCAGGTAAAATAAATGAAAGACATGTTTTGGCATTCAAGTCTCACTACCGGAATAAAAACTGTAACACATTGTAATCCAAAAAGAATGCAAAACCCGGAAACTGACGACAAAGCATAGAGAATTTCCCTGTTAACAAAATTTTCCCCTTAATAAATTAAAAGATTTGTTTTCAGTGAGTTGGCGTTCAGCATTGAGACATATCTTTATTTCTCTGCTTTTCCTAAGTACTGCAGTGCTTCCCAGGGCGAATCTGGCTTCAGGGTCCACAAGTTGTCCCTGCTGTGGCAAAGAAAAACACTTTCTCTCCCCCTTTTGGAGCAAGACCTCTTTTGCCTAAAAGAAACATGCATGGTACAAAAAAAGGGGAAATAAAACTGTTTTTTTAGGATATGTTCCTATTTTTAGGGATCAAAAACTAGACTAAATTAAGATATTGTGGGTCTGCAGCGCAGGGTGTGTGTTTTGACTTTCCCCCGAAAATATAAAACATCTAAAGACATTAGGTAATATTACTAACATTATTATGATGTATTTAAACTAATAAAAAAACCAGGGTTCCCCCCCTTTTTAAATTTCTGTTCATTTTGGGCTTTGCTCCCTACTAATCCCACCCCCACCCCACATTGTGCCACAGTGATTTTGTGTTTAGAATTTTTTGTCTTCATGTTTCAATTTTTAGTGAATTGTCCAAAATTTTTCCAAGCGCATGTATTGTATTTGTACTCAAAGCACATAAAAAATACATCGTTAAGAAAATTATTCGGCTTTCAATAGTTTCAGCCCCTTTGAAAACTTTCCTCTGAAAAAAAAAACAAAAATAACAATATGCTTTATTCATCCCAGGGAAATAAAGCCTGTGGATTTTTTTGGATTTTTTTTCCCAATAAAATTTTAAGTCATGGAACCCTTTTCTTTTTTTCTTTTTTTTTTGTTTTTGTGTGTTTGTACAATTTGTAAAATTTTATAAATAGATAATTACGGGTATGCCTTTTTTTAAAAAATCTTAGTTCACATCACAGATGGCAATAATAAACCTGTAGAGTTTCAGAAGTGTACGAGGAGTAAGAATTTTTGTCATGGCATCATGCTGTTTCCCATCGACTGAACAAATGAAAAAAACGCTGTCCGACCGGGCAAATCAAACTCCGAAAAGGGTGTGCCGTCGTAAACACCGGTATTTTCCCATTACGAAGTAAACACTTGAAAGTATACGTTTTTCTCTTTCAGTGAAAACTAAGAAAAAACTAGTTGTTCGATCGAAACTTGGACATTACTGTGCAAAAATCGTCACTCGCGATCGAAACACTGACCTAAGGCCCGCTTTTGTCATCCGAAAACAGCTGGCTATCGAACAAGAAACACTTTGAATTTGCACACTCCGACCGAAACCTGTTTTTAAAAATGGTCACTTCGCTTACAATTTTGAAAGAAAAACAAAAAAAAACTTGTATCAAGAAAAATAACATTTTAATCTGTCGGACGCAAAATCACATTTCGTCGAAACTGTAAAAAGGTACATACCCCAAAACGAAATTCACTCACCGTTCCTTGTTGGCACCATGTTTGAAGAGAAAATGCCAAAAACACTGTGGGTAAACATGGCCGCGCTTTGTGCAAAAAGACCGCGGGCACAAAATTGACTTTATCCCCGGATCGGCAATTTTTCGATCGTAACGGACTGACAAAAAAAAACTTGAAATTTTAAACTTCAAAAAAATATTTACAAATGGAATCCAATGCTTTTATCACTGCTTTTGACTAAACACTGATTTTAGCAACAGCTTTTTTGTTTCACCACCCCAAGTCCGCAGTGAATAGTAGCAGACGAAGTTTTTGTCAGCATCGGAACCGGACCCAATGCGTTTCATCGAAATAAAAAATGTTTATTTCAATTATTCAGATTTTACAAGTGTTATGAACCGTTTTCACAAGCATTAAAAAGCTTGACTATGTCCTGTCAGGCAGCAAAGGGAAAATTGCCTAAAGAAGAAAGATGCAAAAAAACGACAACTGAAGCGGTGCACCCGAAATTCCACCTTCCTTTGCCCATTTTTTGGCCCGGACTTGGTGTAAATTTTATATTTTACTAACTCAAAACTGACTTTGGGAATCAAGTTTATCTTTATTATCTCTTTGATGCAACTCTTTCAGATAAAGTTAGGTTTGTTCAGAGAAAACTTAAGCCTGAAGAAGCATTTACGACCAAAAAATGGATGGTCCTCGCCGAGCACCTTTTGGCACAGGCTCATATACAGAGAGGCAAATACAGACTAACACTAATAACAGCAACACTGTAACACTAACAGACATACAGAGAGGCAAATACAGACTAACACTAATAACACTATTAACAGCAACACTGTAACACTAACAGACATACAGAGAGGCAAACACAGACTGACAGTAACAGACTAACACTGTAAGTGTAACAGACTTACAGAGAGGCAAACACAGACTAACAGTAACACTGTAACAGACATAGAGAGAGGCAAACACAGACTAACACAGTAACAGTAACACTGTAACAGACGTACAGAGAGGCAAACACAAACAGTAACACTGTAACAGACATACAGAGAGGCAAACACAAACAGTAACACTGTAAAAGACATACAGAGAGGCAAACACAAACAGTAACACTGTAACAGACATACAGAGAGGCAAACACAGACTAACAGTAACACTGTAACAGACATACAGAGAGGCAAACACAGACTAACAGTAACACTGTAACAGACGTACAGAGGCAAATACAGACTAACAGTAACACTGGAACAGACGTACAGATAGGCAAGCACAGACTAACAGTAACACTGGAACAGACGTACAGAGGTAAGCACAGACTAACAGTAACACTGTAACAGACATACAGAGAGGCAAATACAGACTAACAGTAACACTGGAACAGACATACAGAGAGGCAAATACAGAATAACAGTAACACTGGAACAGACGTACAGAGGCAAATACAGACTAACAGTAACACTGGAACAGACGTACAGAGGCAAATACAGACTAACAGTAACACTGTAACACTAACAGATGTACAGAGGCAAATACAGACTAACAGTAACACTGGAACAGACATACAGAGAGGCAAGCACAGACTAACAGTAACACTGGAACAGACATACAGAGAGGCAAATACAGACTAACAGTAACACTGGAACAGACGTACAGAGGCAAATACAGACTAACAGTAACACTGGAACAGACGTACAGAGGTAAATACAGACTAACAGTAACACTGGAACAGACGTACAGAGGCAAATACAAACTAACAGTAACACTGGAACAGACGTACAGAGAGGCAAGCACAGACTAACAGTAACACTGGAACAGACGTACAGAGAGGCAAGCACAGACTAACAGTAACACTGTAACAGACATACAGAGAGGCAAGAACAGACTAACAGTAACACTGTAACAGACATACAGAGAGGCAAGAACAGACTAACAGTAACACTGGAACAGACATACAGAGAGGCAAACACAAACAGATGTACATAGGGCAAACACAGACTTACAGACATACAGAGAGACAAACACAGACTAACGTAACAGAGAGGCAAACAGGCTAACAGACGTACAAAGAAGCAAACAGGCTAACACAAGTAACAGACAGACGTACAGAGGGGTAAACCGTCCCAGCGCCTGGCACATACTGTAAAGTTCTGTAAGTAACCGTTCAACTCACATCACAGCAGAAGCGCTTGCCGGAGGAGTGCGACCGCTCGTGCCTCCTGTAGCGGTTCAAGGCGTTGAACTCCTTGCCGCAAACACTGCACTCAAACACGTCCACCTTGGTGCTGACACCAATGACACTTCTGTCGCCACCCCCACCTTCCTCCTTCCGCAGAGTCCGCTGCCTGCCCTTGGGCTTGGCTCTGGGATCGGGAGGCAAAGGGTTTGACCTCACCCTCAACGTCTGGGGCGGGGTTTTCACTTTCCGAAGGCCACAGGACTCCCCGGACATCGGCCTGGCTTTGCCGACGTCCCGGGACACGGAGGCCGCAGGAACGGCTCCGCCAAGGTTACGGGGCACAGAGGTCAAGGCTTTGGTGATGCGGGACACGATGGACGGTTTGGATTTGCTAGGGTCTTGGACGACGAGGGTCTCCTCCACCTTCCACAAGGACCTGGAAGCGGGGACGGCGGCCCCTTCCTTCACGTCGCCGTTCTCTCTGGTCCTCGAGCTTCTCTGCAGGGCTCTGGCAACAGGGCTGGCGTGCTGACCTTCCGAGTCGTCCGACTCCTCCGACTCGCTCACATCGAGGTCGTCTGGGTTGGCCAGGGTGAGCTCGCTCTTTCTGGAGTACGTCTTGCAGGTCTTCAGTCGCGAGAACTGGAACTGGGGCGTTCCGGGGTCTCTGTCCACGGCTTCCAAGTGCACGGACCTCTTCTCGTCACTGGCGTTGACTTCCTCCTCTGCACCATCCTCCCTCTGTTCCTCCTCCTCCTCCCCCTTCCCGTCCGTGAAGATGAAGTCATGATCCACACTGTTGTGCTTGACCACTGTCTCCTCTTCATCGTCAGAGCTACTCTCACTGCTGCTTTCATCAGAGAAGCTCGCCTGAGTGGCTTGGTTGAGATCGACACTGTCGGCATCCCTGCCTGAGCTGGCGTCTCCTTCGCTCTGACCTGGCGTGAGTTTGGACTGCGCTGAGACCTCCGCCTCTTTGTTGATGCTGACCTCATCATCTTCATCGCCGTCTTCATCATCCACCTCCTTGTTGTAGGTGTTGGAGTTTTTGTCGGCTCTGCTGGTTTTGGAGGTGGGGGCAGGTTTCACACCTTCCTGGGCTGGAGAATCCGCCAAACTGTTCTCGTCACGCTCCTTCTTGGCTCGGACCTCTTTCTCTTCGTCGCTATCGTCTTCACCCTCATCAGCTTCTTCACCACTCTTGTTTAATTTATGATATCCATCCTCGCTCTTTCGAGCACCTTCGCTGTGCTTCTTGTTCCCATCCACCTTGATCTCTTGAGCCTCATCCTTCCTGCATACCGATGCATTTTTTTCTTGAGACTGGCTGTCGACTGTGAGTGTAGCCTTACTCTTGCTGCTTTCGCCTCTCTTCACACCCCCCTGGGGTCCAGTTCTGCAGCTCTCTGGGTCACGCTCGCTCCTTTCGACGTCAACAGTTCTGCTGCTGTCGCCTGTTCTTCTTCGACCGAGTTCTCGCCGGTCCGCTTCCTGTTCCTCAGGGAAGTTGCTGCCACTGGACTGCTCCTCCCGTTCTTCCCCTCTTCCCTCGCGTTTTAAATCCTCTGCCCACACAGGGCAGTGGGGTTTCGGTTCAGCTGGGGAGCCTTTGCTGAGGTTGCCATCGTTGCTCACCTGCTCCTCCCTCGGCCCGCCATTTCCTCCGATGCGCTTGCAGGCCGTGACATTCACGGCTTCAGCCAGGCCCCCACCTTGAGAAAACTTGTCGAAGATGTTGCCAAATCTCTCGTGCGACGACGACCTCTTAAAGGCAGAGTTTCTTCTCCCGTCACCCGCGCTGACTTGTGAGCTGCTGCTGTCTTCACGGCCGGCATGCGACAATTTGGGCTGGGCTTCCTCCTCAGCAGCTTTCTCAGAGGCGCTGCTTTTACCATCACTGTGTGGGCTGGTGCTGGCTGCAGCTACATCCTGCTTCTTGCCATCGGCCTTACCGCCCATCTGTGCAGGAACGTCTGCGTCCCGCGCACTCCCAAAGCCAGACTTGTCTGCCTCCCCTGGTCTGTTATCCGCGTGCCCTGGTCTGTCAGCGGCACCTTCATCGCCTTCTTTGGCACAGTCTTTGGTCTTGCTTATGCCAGCGTCATCGTCTCCACTTCTGGTTTTAGTCTTGCTCGTGCCAACATCACCGTCACCACTCTTGGCTATAGTCTTGCTCGTGCCAACATCAACACCATCGCCCTTGGTCTTGTTGGTCTTGCTCGCACCAACATCACTCCCATCATTCTGGGTTTGGGTCTTGCTCACACCAACATCACTGCCGTCCTTCTTGGTCTGGGTCTTGCTCACACCAACATCATTGCCGTCCTTCTTGGTTTGGATCTTGCTCGCACCAACACCATCGCTGTCATTCTGGGTTTGGGTCTTGCTGACACCAACATCATTGCCGTCCTTCTTGGTTTGGGTCTTGCTTGCGCCAACGCCATCACTGTCATTTTTGGTTTGAGTCTTGCTTGTGCCAATATCATTGCTGTCCTTCACGGTTTGGATCTTGCTCGTGCCAACACCATCGCCAGCACCCTTAGTTTTGGTCTCACTCGCACCAACATCATCGCTATCACCCTTGGTCCTTGTCTTATTCACGTCAACACCACTGCCATCACCCTTGATTTTGGTGCCAGCCAAGGATGGGACCCTCTCTGCAGTGCTGTCACCCTTCTCCCCGATCTCCTCCTCCCAAACTCCAAAGGCTTTCTGTGAGCTGCCCCTGCTGCTCACATCATTGCCCGCGATGCCAGTCTTCTTCGCCTCCACTGGCTTGGCTCCCCGGTTCCCCACTTCAGTGCCACACGTGACAGAGTCGGCCACGCCCCCCACCTCCCCTCTTTTCTGGGGTTCCACCTTTTCTGGGGTTCCACCGCCTTCCTCTTGTGGTTCTTTCACAGCACTTCTGTCAGCACCCTCAGCGTCCAGTGTCAGCCAGCAGGAGGCATCATGGGGGCTTGGCCAGACCTCGCTTGTCACGTCACTGGCGCTGCTCTCGACTTTGGCGGTGCTGGGTGTTACTGCTTGGCCTGCTGGACTTGTTTCATCGTCTTCAGCGTCGGACGTCCGCGGGTTGGTAGCATCTGTGGGAGCTGAACAAGCAACAGTTGCTTTGCCTTCAATGCAGGTTCTAGGTTTGGTGGTCATCAGGGCCGTTTCTCTGCCTGCTGAAAGGGCAGCAGCATCTGGACTGCGGAGCTGTCGGTGATGAGAACTGAGGCCCAAAATTTTCATTTTGCAGTCTTCGGCCCCTGCTTCTGGTTGCTTGCAGCTCTCTGTAGCAGGTGCTTTTTCCACACTGCAGCTCTCCTTAGCAGATGTTTCCACATTGCAGCTCTCCTTAGCAGGTGTTGTTTCCACACTGCCGCTCTCCTTAGCAGGTGTTGTTTCCATGTTGCGGCTCTCCTTAGCAGGTGTTGTTTCCACACTGCAGCTCTCCTGAGCAGGTGTTGTTTCCACAGCTGCTGCAGGTGCTGTTTCCACAGTGCAGCTCTCCTTAGCAGGTGTTGTTTCCACACTGCAGCTCTCCTGAGCAGGTGTTGTTTCCACAGCTGCTGCAGGTGCTGTTTCCACAGTGCAGCTCTCCTTAGCAGGTGTTGTTTCCACAGTGCTGCTATCCTTTGCAGGTGCTGTTTCCACAGTGCTGCTATCTTTCACAGGTGTTGTTTCCACACTGCAGCTCTCCTTAGCAGGTGTTATTTCCACACTGCAGCTCTCCTTAGCAGGTGTTGTTTCCACACTGCAGCTCTCCTGAGCAGGTGTTGTTTCCACAGCTGCTGTTTCCACACTGTGGCTCTCCTTCACAGGTGTTGTTTCCACAGCTGCTGCAGGTGCTGTTTCCACATTGCAGCTCTCCTTAGCAGGTGTTGTTTCCACACTATGGCTCTCCTTTGCAGGTGCTGTTTCCACAGTGCTGCTATCCTTCACAGGTGTTGTTTCCACACTGCAGCTCTCCTTAGCAGGTGTTGTTTCCACACTGCAGCTCTCCTTAGCAGGTGCTGTTTCCACACTGCAGCTCTCCTTAGCAGGTGTTGTTTCCACAGCTGCTGCAGGTGCTGTTTCCACACTGTGGCTCTCCTTAGCAGGTGCTGTTTCCCCACTGTGGCTCTCCTTCACAGGTGTTGTTTCCAAAGCTGCTGCAGGTGCTGTTTCCACATTGCGGCTCTCCTTAGCAGGTGTTGTTTCCACATTGTGGCTCTCCTTAGCAGGTGCTGTTTCCACACTGCAGCTCTCCTTAGCAGGTGTTGTTTCCACAGCTCCTCTAGGTGTTGCAGCAGACTCCATCACTGCCGGACCAGTGCTCTGTTCCTGGCACACAGTTTCACTGTAGACAGCGTCGGATACAGGCTCGCTCAAACCGTCCTTGACATCACCAGGCGACTCCGCCCGCTGAATGCATGCAGATTCGGAACTTTTTTCCGCTCGAGTCTCTGAAAACTGATCGCTTGCAGATGCAGAGGTATCTTCTGCTGGAGCCGTCATCTCCACTGCCGCTTTGCTGTCAGCCACTTCCACATTCGAAGTGTCCTCCACCACCTTTTCGCTGTCAGCCGTTTCCACACCAGGAGCGTCCTCTGCAGCTCCTGTTTCCATGGCTACAGTCTCCACAGTGGGTTCGCTCTCGCTCACCTCCATGGGCGTTGTTTCCAAATCTTCCACGTTGTCCGCTGTGGGAACCTCCACCTCCACCATGTCCGCCACCTGGACCTCCATTTCCACCTCGACCCCTTGCGGCACGGGGGCAGCCTCCACCTCCATGCTGCTTTCAGTGAGGGGGACCTCCACGTCCAAAATGTCCACCACGGGCACCTCAACTTCCACAGTGTCAGCAACTTCCACCTCCGAGTCCACGACCGGCACACAGGCGACCTCCCCGCCACTGTTCGATTCAACCAGCGGGGCAGCGTCCGAGTGCAGCGCGCCGGAAGCCTCGGCACCGTTGGCTGCCCCCTGGAGAAGTCTGGCGTCTCCACGGTCTTTGTCTGCACCTGCTGGTCTCCCGTCATCATTGTCCATGGGAAGTTCTCTTACAGGTGCTGCCAAGCCTGGGCGGTTCAGATCTGGGACGGAACCGCCATCTTCCACCACCCCTGCATTCTTCTCTGATGGTGTCCCACAGGTTTCCTTCCCAGCATTCTCTGATGGCGTACTACCAGGTCCCTTCCCAGAATTCTCTGATGATGTCCCACTGGGTTCCTTCCCAGCATTCTTCTCCGATGGCATCCCACTGGGTCCCTTCCCAGCATTTTTCTCTGACAGCGTCCCACCGGGTCCCTTCCCAATGTTCTCTGACGGTGTCCCATAGGGTTCCTTCCCAGCATTCAGTTCTGATGGTGTCCCACCAGATCCCTTCCCAGCATTCTTCTCTGAGGGTGTCCCACCGGGTCCCTTCCCAGCATTCTTCTCTGACAGCATCCCACCAGGTTCCTTCCCCAACACTGTCCCAGCATCGCCCCCAGATGTGGTGACCCTCTCTGTCCCTTTGTCGCCCACCCGCATCAGGGAGGCTTCGTCGTCGAGCTGTGCAGAGATGGATGGTGAGACAAAACCACGCTGGCCTGGGTCTCCTGGACTGTCCCAATGGTCCACTGACGGGACACTCGGCTCCATAGTGAGAGAGCGCCCACGTTCAATGCCCCAGGAATGTCGACTGCGTCTGCAAAACAAAGTGTATTTTCCTCCTTCATTTTCCAGTATAATCAGTGCTCATGCCAGACACTTTTTAAATACAGACACGCCCCAGGAATGTCGACTGCACCCGCAAAACAAAGTGTATTTTCCTCCTTCATTTTCCAGTATAATCAGTGCTCATGCTAGACACTTTTTAAATACAGACACGCCCCAGGAATGTCGACTGTGTCTGCAAAACAAAGTGTATTTTCCTCCTTCATTTTCCAGTATAATCAGTGCTCATGCTAGACACTTTTTAAATACAGACACACCCCAGGAATGTCGACTGTGTCTGCAAAACAAAGTGTATTTTCCTCCTTCATTTTCCAGTATAATCAGTGCTCATGCTAGACACTTTTTAAATACAGACACGCCCCAGGAATGTCGACTGTGTCTGCAAAACAAAGTGTATTTTCCTCCTTCATTTTCCAGTATAATCAGTGCTCATGCTAGACACTTTTTAAATACAGACACGCCCCA
>JABMCL010001162.1:247500-252500 GCA_018857735.1 Alviniconcha marisindica
CCACACCCACACACACACACCCTGTCTCTCTGTCTCTGTCTGTCTGTCTGTCTGTCTGTCTGTCTGTCTGTCTGTCTGTCTGTCTGTCTGTCTCTCTCTCTCTCTCTCCTCTCCTCCTCTCTCTCTCTCTCCTCCTCTCTCTCCTCACACCAACCACCACACGACACCACCCCACGCACGCACGCACGACACCACACGCACACACCACGCACCACCACCATGCACGCACCCATAGCCATCATCATGTCTATTCTAGCCTCTCGTCTCTCGCTCTTCTCTCTCTGTCTCTGCTCTTCTCTCTCTCTCTCTCTCTCTCTCTCTCTCTCTTCTCTCTCTCTCTCTCTCTCTCTCTCACAACAACACACACACACATGCACACACACACACACACACACACACACACACACTACACACACACCACCACGCACCACCACACACACACACACACACACACACACACACACACACACACACACACACACACCAAGGCACAACACATAATTTACACCACGAGCACTACTCAACACTGTCTCTCTCTCTCTCTCTCTCTCTCTCTCTCCCCTCTCTCTCTCTCTCTCTCTCTCTCTCTCTCTCTCTCTCTCTCTCTCTCTCTCTCTCTCTCTCTCTCTCTCTACCACACAACACACACACCACACACACACACACACACACACTACACACACACACACACACACACACACACACACACACACACACACACACACACACACACACACACACACACACACACACACCACGCACGCACGCACGCACGCACGCACGACGCACGCACACGCACGCACGCACACACACACACACACAAACACACACACACACGCACACACGCACGCACGCACGCACGCACGCACGCAAACACACACTTACTACCACCACCACCACCACCACCAACAACAACAACCAAATAGAAGTAAACAAAAAGTCAGCATTGGCATCATGACTTCCATCTCCGTGCTACTACTTCTCAAATACGCAAATTTTTATGTTCATTTTATTTTTAGAGGGCAAGGTGGGGGGGGGGAGGCATGGGGGTGGACATTCGACACCCTCTCCTTCTTCCTTTTCTTACCTGTACTAGTATCGCACGACTTCATTAATTTTAGTAACTATACGGTAATTAAAGTGGCTGAATGGATCGTGCATGCATGCCAAATTAACTCGGGGATGACGAAACCAATCATCTTTTGACAGTTTATGACTAACCGCAAGACAGCAAGCGCTTTCCTCTCTCTCCCTCTCTCTCTCTCTCTCTTCTGTATGTGTCATTTTTGGCCTTAGTAGAAGGAATGGTCCAAAGAAATCAACCTATAGACGAACACATGCAAGAGATTTTACGTTAAAGAAAGGTGCCGACTTCTCTTTTATTTCGCTGTGTGCTAGGACGGGAAGAGTTTATTTTTAAGTCAGTCCCGAGCGAGAAAAACAGGATCGTGTGCTGTGTGTTTCGGTTTTAACGTTTTAGGCCTTTAAGCACTTTTTTTCTTCTTATTTTAAAGACTTTGCTTATTTACTCTCTGTTCCGATTCTGCAGTTTGTCCTAAGCATAACCGTTTCGATTGGTGGGCTGATTCTGCTGGGGACTATTTTCACCCATGACCTTAGACAATAGCAAGCGCGGAATAAGACTTTGCTTGGACTACCTCTGTGGAGTGACAGGTGAAAGGTCACTGAAAGTGAGAGGGTGTCATTGGTTTTCTTCGTTTTGCTTGGAAGTAAGGGCTGGGTGTATTATCATGACACGATGACGTAAGAACGCACGTGGCGATAGTCACAGTCAGCGTGTCGAGTGAAAGTGATCACTGAAAAAAGTGCAGACAGAAATCGTCGCGTGCACGAGTGTTAGTAGTGTTCCTGGTCAGTTTCAACACACGCGAGTCAGTCAGTTTCAACACACGCGAGTCAGTCAGTTTCAACGCACGCGAGTCAGTCAGTTTCAACGCACGCGAGTCAGTCAGTCAGTTTCAACACACGCGAGTCAGTCAGTTTCAACACACGCGAGTCAGTCAGTCAATTTCAAAAACAGTTCTTCTTTCGAGAAAACGTTTTGTATTGAGAAGGTTTCTTTTCTCAGCAGGCTGATGCTGCTGAATCAGGACAGAGTGTCTCCCACAGCAGGAAACCAGTAACCACCCACCAACAACTCTACAATCGCTACCACCATCGCCTTTATCATCGACGATGACAACCAACGATACGACAACTATGTCCGATATGTCGTCAAACGTCACAGCACCCGACAGCAACGCTACGACGATGGCTGCGACGACGGCAGCGATGTCAACATCAACGACTTTATCATCAACGACCACTTTGCCCAAAACATCGTCATCAACGACGACTTTTACGATGACGATGTCATCCCCGCCAACGGCTGCGATGACGACAACACCAACAACAGTAACAGCAGCGATGACGACAACAAGTATTGCTCTGCAAACGACCACGACGATGGCAAGTAGGTGGGAGCGTGTATGTGTGTGTTTGTGTGCGTGCTTGCGTGCGTGTATGTGCGTGTGTGTGTCTGTATGTATGTACGTGCGTGCGTGTGTCCCTCTCCCCCTCTCCTCCCCCCCCCCCCTCTCCCCTTCCTCTCTTCTCCTCTCTCTCTCTCTCTCTCTCTCTCTCTCTCTCTCTCTCTCTCTCTCTCTCTCTCTCTCTCTCTCTCTCTCTCTCTCTCTCTCTCTCTCTCTCTTCCCCTGCTCTTTTCCTCTCTGTCTGTGTGTCTCTTTGTCTCTGTGAATGTCTCTGTCTCTGTCTCGTCTCCCTCCCCCTTTTTTCTCTCTGCTGCCTGCTCTGCCTGTCTCTTTCTCTCTCTGTCTCTGGTCTGTCTCTGTCTCGGCTCGGTCTCTGTCTGTCTGTCTGTCTGTCTGTCTGTCTGTCTGTCTGTCTGTCTCTCTTCTTCTCTCTCTCTCTCTCTCTCTCTCTCTCTCTCTCTCTCTCTCTCTCTCTCTCTCTCTCTCTCTCTCTCTCTCTCTCTCTCTCTCTCTCTCTCTCTCTCTCTCTCTCTCCACTCAAACACCCAAGCGCAATAGACGAATAGTGAGGACAGGATTAAGATTTTCGAGGGTGGTCGGTTTGCCATCGTCATTCTCAAACCAGCCAAAGCAACGGACGAATATGGCGACAAGGCTCTATCATGCTTAAACACATTCGTTCAAAGCAATAGACGAATACGACAAGACTGAATCTAGTGATGGTTTTGTCATCGTCATGCTTAAACACATTCGTTCAAAGCGATGGACGAATACGACAAGACTGAATCTAGTGACGGTTTTGCCATCGTCAGCCTTAGACACACTCTAATGTTCAACGCCATGGATGAATATGGCGACAAGACTCAATCGAGTGATGGTTTTGTCATCGTCATGCTTAAACACACTCGTTCAAAGCAATGGACGAATACGACGAGACTCAATCGAGTGATGGTTTTGCCATCTTTATCGTTATAGACACACTCAAATGTTCAACGCAATAGACGAATATGGCGACAAGACTGAATCGAGTGATGGTTTTGTTATCGTGTATCGTAAGACACACTCAAATGTTCAAAGAAATGGACGAATATTGACGACAAAACTGAATCTAGTGATGGTTTTGCCATCTTTATTGTTAGACACACTCAAATGTCCACCAGCAATGGACGAATATGACGACAAGATTGGATACTCAATCCAATGGTTTTGCCATCTTTATCGTCAGACACACTCGGATATTCAAAGCAGTGGACAAATATTGACGACAAGACTCGATCGAGTGATGGTTTTGCAATCTGTATCTTTAGACACACTCAAATGTTCAAAGCAATGGGCGAATACCACAAGACCGAATCTAGTGATGGTTTTGTCATCGTCATCTTAAACACACTCGTTCAAAGCAATGGACGAATACGACGAGACTCAATCGAGTGATGGTTTTTTTTTAGCCATCTTATCGAATTGCAGAGACACATCTCAAATGTTCAAGCAATTTGACGTTATAGACACACTCAAATGTTCAACGCAACGGACGAATATGACGACAAGACTGAATGGAGTGGTAGTTTTGATATAGTCATCGTTAGACACACTCAAATGTTCAAAGAAATGGACGAATATTGACGACAAAACTGAATCTAGTGATGGTTTTGCCATCTTTATTGTTAGACACACTCAAATGTCCACCAGCAATGGACGAATATGACGACAAGATTGGATACTCTATCCAATGGTTTTGCCATCTTTATCGTCATATATTCAAAGCAATGGACAAATATTGACGGCAAGACTGGATCGAGTGATGGTTTTGCCATCTGTATCTCAAATGTTCAAAGCAATGGACAAATATGATAAGACTGAATCTAGTGATGGTTTTGCAATCTTTATTGTTAGACACACTCAAATGTTCAAAACAATGGACAAATATGGCGACAAGATTGAATCAAGTGATAGCTTTGCCATCTTTATTGTTAGACACACTCAAATGTTCAAAGAAATGGACAAATATTGACGACAAAACTGAATCTAGTGATGGTTTTGCCATTTTTATTGTTAGACACACTCAAATGTTCAAAGAAATGGAGTAACTCTCAAATGTTCAAAGCAATGGACGAATACGACAAGACCGAATCTAGTGATGGTTTTGTCATCGTCATGCTTAAACACACTCAACTGTTCAAAGCAATGGACGAATATGACAAGACTGAATCTAGTGATGGTTTTGCCATCTTTATCGTCAGACACATTCAAATGTTCAAAGCAATGGACGAATACGACAAGACTGAATCAAGTGATAGCTTTGCGATCTTTATTGTTAGACACACTCAAATGTTCAAAGAAATGGACAAATATTGACGACAAAATTGAATCTAGTGATGGTTTTGCCATTTTTATTGTTAGACACACTCAAATGTTCAAAGAAATGGAGTAATATTGACGACAAAACTGAATCTAGTGATGGTTTTACCATCTTTATTGTTAGACACACTCAAATGTCCACCTGCAGTG
>JABMCL010001162.1:267500-270000 GCA_018857735.1 Alviniconcha marisindica
GCAGAACAGTCACAAAGACAATGTCCGTAGTTCCGCCGTTGGAAAACAACTGAAGCAGAAGAAGTCCAACTCTCTCTCGATAGCCCAGCACCACCTCCCTGCTCTTGATCTCTTCTGGGCTAGCTTCTCCTTGAGAGTCCAGCTCACCTCCCTGCTCTTGATCTCTTCTGGGCTAGCTTCTCCTTGAGAGTCCAGCTCACCTCCCTCCTCTTGATCTCTTCTGGGCTAGCTTCTCCTTGAGACCAGAGTCACCCTAGCTCTCAATCAGCTACCTCCCTCTCTGATCTCTTCTGGGCTAGCTTCTTCCTGAGAGTCCAGCTCACCTCCCTCCTCTTGATCTCTTCTGGGCTAGCTTCTCCTTGAGAGTCCAGCTCACCTCCCTCCTCTTGATCTCTTCTGGGCTAGCTTCTCCTTGAGAGTCCAGCTCACCTCCCTGCTCTTGATCTCTTCTGGGCTAGCTTTCTTGAGAGTCCAGCTACCTCCCTGCTCTTGATCTCTTACGGGCTAGGTTGTTCGTGAGAGGTCCAGCTCACCTCCCCTATTGATTCTCTTCTGGGCTATTCGTAGAGTCCAGCTCACCTCCCTGCTCTTGATCTCTTCTGGGCTAGCTTCTTCGTGAGAGTCCAGCTCACCTCCCTGCTCTTGATCTCTTCTGGGCTAACTTCTTCGTGAGAGTCCAGCTCACCTCCCTGCTCTTGATCTCGCCTGGACTCTGTGTCATGTGTTTTAGAGAATAGTAAGTAAACATGGAGCTTAACGTCCACGGAAACCATAAAGCTTATTAGAGACGGGAGAGAAGGAGAGGGGGGGGGGGGGGGGGGGGGGGGGGGAATGGGGTATGGGGTATGGAGGCGGGGGGAAGAAGGAGATTATATACCTATCGCTACACTGTCACCACCAGAATGTTTCTTGCATTAAGATGGGTAGCGATGAGAGCCATTTGAATGTTTCAGTAGGAAGTGACGGGCAAAGTCGCAAGACAGTGTCCACAAACCACAGCCTTTCTGAAGAGAAAGGAGAGCCGAAGCGGTATCGAACCGAGGTCCTTCCGCTTACCAGCCTAACGCCTTACCGCTGGGCCAACCGGCTCACGTTTTAGAGAGGAGAGACTGTTACCTTTAAAGAAAACATTGGCCAATCATAGTTCAGTTTCAATGTAGCTTTACATCCACTGACAGAGACCGTAAGGACTGTTAGGGACAGGGGAAGCCAGGACGACCACCTCGACTTTCACACAGCTCCCGAGCTCTGGTCACTCAGTCACACATCATTGCATGACGCGCCATTTTCAAGTCGTTGCTGACGTGGACCGCCGCCAGAACAACAGGATGGACCCCACATTTGGAATTCACTCCCACAAGACCTTAGACACTGCTCAACCCTGTCATCTTTTAAGGCCAAACTGAAAAGCTTCCTCTTCTCACAGTATTTCCATCCTAACTAATATCCAGTTCAAGCAGTACCATGGGTTGTGTTGTGAGTTGTGTGTGTGTGTGTGTGTGTGTGTGTGTGGTGTGTGTGTGTGTGTGTGTGTGTGTGTGTGTGTGTGTGTGTGTGTGTGTGTGTGTGTGTTGTGTGTGGTGTGGTATTTGTAGTGCGTTTTTTGTTTTGTTTTTGTTTTTGTATAATACTTTATGTAAATTGTTTTGGTAGGACTATGCTCTACATGTGTATAGAATATCACATTTAAGTTAGTATGTATCTTGAGAGCGCTCAGGGCGTTGATGAGCGCGTGATAAATGTACATTCTTCTTATTATTATCATGAAGGGAGAGAAGCCACATGCGTGTATCCACGGTAGCCGTGAATCAAGTTGTTGAACTTGATTCACGGTTACGACTCCGTACTACTCAAGGTCAGTATCAAACTCCAAGCACTGGTTTAGGACATCCTTCCTTCAAGAAGGTGCCGTAAAAGCGATGCTCGGAGTGTGGGTCAGTATCACTATTAGTATACCACCGCGTTGCTACTGGAGAGAGTGAGGAGCCGGTTTGGCCCAGCGGTAGGGCGTTAGGCTGGTAAGCGGAAGGACCTCGGCTCGATACCGCTTCGGCTCTCCTTTCTCTTCAAAAAGGTTGTGGTTTGTGGACACTGTCCGTCAGTCTTGCAGTGACTTTGTCCATCACTTCCTACTGAATCATTCTAGTGGTGGTCACAGGGTAGCGATAGACCTGTATATAATCTCCCTCTTCCCACATACTCCATACCCCTCCCCCCCCCCCCCCCGCCTTCTCCCCGTCCCCTAACTGTGATAAATGAGCCATCTGGTTTCTGTGGACGTTAAGCACCATGTTTGCTTACTTATCAAGTTGACTGAGTTTTCACGGCCGTGCTGACTGTTCGCTCATCCTTGGTCGTCACGTCAAGTTCTGCTGAACGGCCAGGCACTGAGTCTTGAAGCTCTATCAGATTTAGTCATTACCGAGTCTTTTCTCACATCAACACGTGACACAAGGGAGCTAATTAGCGCTCAGAATACGTGACACAAGTACAAGCCCAG
>JABMCL010001162.1:275000-288192 GCA_018857735.1 Alviniconcha marisindica
ACAGATTGTCAGGTGAAATGTTTCAGTGGTGCAACCAGTTCTCGCAGAGTTTGGAGGAAGGTGCCAGAAAATGAGGCTTAGCCTGTTCTTAACTGAGCGAATGTTTGTTCGCCGAACATGCTTCGGACACTTTGACGAACTATGATTCGTTTCTTAATTGAACTTTTAGTTTGCCGAACATGGTTTGGACAGTCCAAACTTTACTTTGTTCTCAACTGGCTTGTAATGAGATGCAAGCTTCGGCCCGAACTTGGGCAGAGCGCAGCAGACAGCATGATTGAAAATGTAGGCTAAAGTCAAGTCAATATATCTTTAATCATCCCTCACAGGGTAATTCAACTAACTACTATCTATCTCATTCTGGGTCTCCGAGACGAGGCCGCGCCTTCCACAAGTCAACAAATAAACAAATTCTCTCGAAGCGAGTGAAGAACCTAGTGACACCGTCATCCATTTTATTTTGTTTTTTCTTCATCCACAGGAGAGCTCTGCTCTCAGCCAATCAGAGGAAGTGATCGTCGAATAGGGCGAATGTTCCCAGAACATGTTGAGCGAAGCTTTTTGGACCCTGAATATAGCTTCAACGAATACTTCCAACTAGGTTTGCGAAGAAATGTTTGCCCAATTAAGAACCACTAGCTTCGCCGAATACTTCCAACTTGGTTCGCGAACAAACATTCACCCAATTAAGAACGGGCTTTAGAGTTAGACTAGATTGTGACACCAGATGTTTAATTCCATTTCCATTAGTTCCAGTATCGTCAGAGGAGTTGAAAATGAGACGAGAGTTGATACTGGGGAGATTGGGATTTCAGAACAGACTGCAGTTTTTCAGTTTTCTTTTCTTCTGTTTTTCACAGTGTCATTTCAGTAATTTTGCTCGATTTGAAAGAATTCAATTTTTGATTTATATTGAGATTATGTTTTACTATCATATAAAAGTTACTTAAAATGACAACAACATGGGTAAATGGTTTAAACTTTAATCAGTTAACCTTCCAAAAGTTCGATGTCAGGAAATCCTACAAAATTGAAGAGGAAAATTATACAAGTTCCGAAAATTGAAGCCTCAAATTGTAAGTAACTGATGGTTGGATGTGCAAGTAGTGTAACTGTAACCTGCATTGTTGTGCAACTACTAATGTAAGAAACTGCACAGTAATGCACGGTGATGTGCCATTTTCTTTGTTCTCATTCTACTAGCCCATCACCAATAATGCATGTGTTATGTTTGTGTGATAAAATGAGTGTATCCTTATGCCTTTGTAAGCACTCAGGTCTTATGAGATGGGGCGCCACAAATTATTATTAGTATTATTATAATAAATATAATGCAGCATTTCACTGAGAATTCACCTGGTTTTTACAGGTCAGTGATTGCCCCGACATTCGACGCGAATCGCCATCCATGCTGAGAATTCAGTCATGCATTGCTGGACACGCTTCACAGACCTGATGAATGAAGGGAGAGCACTGTCATGAAATTGAGCCACCTGGGTCCCTGGCCCCAGTAGCACTGTCCAACTGCTGATTAATAGCTGACTTTGAACAGTGAACTTGCCTCAGATTCTATGGGTAAGTCGTACTTTTTCTGCCCATGTTACCAAGGGACTTTACTTTGTGTCTTTAGCTTTTTCCTCAGGGCTTGCAAAAGCGGACCCACTGCATCAGTTGGCAAAACTGCTGGAAAGAAGGGCAGTGTTGTTGATTTTGTTGAGAGTATTTTTGAAATGACGAAGGCTGGCATTACAGGGTTTGCGTTCACTGATAATTTCAGGATTTTGCTGGTGAAGATCAGCTTATACGGGAAATAAATTGGCTGCTGGTCAGACGTGCTGGCTGTTATTTCGCTTGACCGGTTCCAAACAGACAAACCCGCCCAAGCAGTAGAGACTGTATGCTTGTGTGTGTGCGTGTGCGTGCGTGCGTTCAAGACGGAGAAGGAAACAGGGTGTTAGCTAGTAGTAGTAGAGCTCTGGTAGTAATAAAGATGGCTGTGCATCTGACCAGTCTTTGCGAACCACTTTTGCAACATTATAGATGTCACACTGGTTTGAAAAATGTCAAGTGCAGTTGCTTAGGCGTACTGGCTGTTATTTTGCTTTACCGGTTCAAAACAAAGAAACCCACCCACCCCCAAGCAGTAGAGACTCTGCTTGTGTGAGTGGGTGTGTGCGTGCGTGCGTTCGAGACGGAGAAGGAAACAGGGTGTTAACTAGTAGGGCTCTAGTAGTAGTAAAGATGGATGTGCATCTGACCAGTCTTTGTGAACCACTTTTGCAACATTATAGATGTCACACAGGTTTGAAAAATGTCAAGCGCAGTCACTGTATTAAGTAAATGTCCATAGTATCTGATTGTGAAGCTCACTGAGCTAAAGCAGGTGAGTCAGTCTAGCCCCAGTGTTCGCAAGTTTCCTGCCCCCTTGTATGAAGAATTGCCTTCGACAGTGGGTTGAATGACTGTTCTGTTTGTTTTTTTACATTAATTTTTATCTGAAACAAGAATGACTGCTAGCGTTCTAAAACAAGATCCAAACTCATAAAAGGTTCAAAAGAACGCTATATAATTAGGACGAAACACACCATTTGAATTTTCGGGGTAGTGCCCTTAACAAAGCTACAAAACGACACTTAAACACCAGTTAAACGGTTAAATCATACTCCTTTGCTATATGCTTGTCAATTGTCAGGGTAATTCCCTTAATGAAGTTAGAAAATGACACTTAACAGTTAAATGGTTAAATCGTACTCACTCCTTTGCTATACGCTTATAAGAATGGTGACTGTCACTTGTGTCAGCAAAAAGACCAAAAAATTATCCAACGTGTGGGTGCATGTGCATGTGACTGTGAGTATGTTCGTGTGCCATGGCGCATCAGTGTGTGCACACTAGTGTGTGCTAGTATGTGTCGGTCTGTGCGCTAGTGTGTGTCAGTCTGTGCACCAGTGTTTGTCAGTGTGTGTGTGTTTCAGTCAGTTTGACACACTAGCACACAGACTGACACATGCTAGCGCACACACAAAAAATGCTATTTATTAGGACAGAACACACCATGTGAATTTTTGGGGTAATCTCCTCAATGAAGCTACAAAATGACACATAAACAACGGTTAAATCGTGGATAATTTCTATAAAAAAAATCTTTTATCTTTTTGCTGACTGTCACCATTCTTGTCAATGTAAGCGTAGAGCAAAGGAGTGAGTGCAGTGTCGCTGTATCCCCCTACAAGGGGATCAGGAGAACACAACTCTGTGGCGGTAATGTAAATTGTGCCCCGCTTTATTTCTGGAAATTGTCTATTCAAGGAGCGCATTACTAACAGGAGTTGCTTCCCTTCAGCAGCACCTAGCCTGCGCCTGATGCTATGATTTAGGTCAAAAATCAAAAACACACACTTGCACACAAGGGGGGGGGGGGGGGGGGGCATAATAAATCAATCAAGACGGAATCATTGCAAGTCAACAACAAAATTGGAAATGTATGTGTTATGCCTGTTCTTAATTGGGTGGACATTTGCTTCGTGAACGTAGTTTGGGGTATTTGTTGAACTGAAAAAAGTTTGGCGGAAATAGTTGGTTCTTAACTGGGGGAACTTTGCTTCATAAACCTAGTTTGGGGTATTCGTCAAACTGCAAGGAAGCTATATTCGGTGTCCAAAAATTTTCACTGAACATGTTCTGGGAACATTTGCCCAGTTCGGCGAACCTTGCCTCTGATTGGTTGAGAGCAAAGAGAGCTATCCTGTGGATGAGGAAGAAATAAGAATAAAAATGGATGACTGTGTCAATGCTTCACTGGCTTTGGAGGGAACTGACCTATTTGTTGACCTTGGGAGGCGCAACCTTGTCTCTGGGACCCAGCATTATATTGGGCGATTCAGGTGGGGTTGTTAACTCCCTTGACTTTTGCCCGGCATCGCTTAAGTCCCTTGGCTGCTTTTACTTCCGGTGCGTACTTTCTTCACAATGGAAGGCGGTGACAGTGAATTTGCGAATTTTACACTGCCAACTTTAAAGGCATTTTTGGAGGCCCGTAGTCATAATGTGTCTGGCAATAAGCAATAACTTGTTGCTCGTGCTATAGGATGCCCCAAAACACATTTTTTTCTACGAACTCATGATTTTCTGGTCAGCCAAAAAACGATGCAAAGACACTTTTTTCCACCCTCCATCACCTTTCCACAGTAATTTTGCAACTGCAACATATTGGCATTTGTACTGCTTCGCAATTCTAGGTTCAACTTCCACTGTTATACACAGCATGAAACAACGCCTTCTCAGAAATCGGCCCGGAAATTCGCTGCGACCTCTCGCAACTTCTTGCGCGAAAGATTACAAAGCGCATTCACTCTAGCAAACAGCTTCGCTTAATCGCCCAATAGTATTAGTAGTTGAATTATCATGTGTGGGATGATTAAAGTATATTGACTTTCGCCAACATTTTGGATCATGCTGTCTGCTGCACTTCTGCCACAAGTTTGGGCTGAATCTTGCATCTCATAAGCCAGTTAAGAAGTATAGTTAGTTGAACTGTCCAAACAGTGTTTGGCGAACTAAAAGTTTGTCTGAGCTCAGTTAAGAAATAAATTATAGTTCGTCAAACTGTCCAAAGTATGTTTGGTGAACTAACAGTTTGCCCAATTAAGAACGGGCTTTAGGACACCTAATTATTGTGCGGGTACTTGCTCCCAAGTATTGTGTGGGTACTTTGACATGCATCAGCTTTGACCGTCAGATCTGGAATCTGGGAGGTCGTGCAAAGGCAAAGAAAAGACCACTCCAAGCAGCACTTTTGCTGTTGTCACAAGGCTCCCATTGTCCTTACAGGTGCTTACAAGTACTTACCAACTGATTTTGCCAAGTAAGGCCTTACAAGTCCTTATATTTGCATCATGGTCCTTACAAGTCTAGCTAATACTAAAAATGGGCATGGGCAGTTACAAAAACCTCTCATTTTTCCAAGTCAGTGACACTGGATGGTTCCACACATTTATTGAATTTTGAAATCATTCAGACATAGGTTGAAATGATGTCTGAGGCAGACGATGCTTTCCTCCATGTTCATTTAGATCATGTGCAGCCGAAATCACTGTCACAAGATTATGCGATAACTTCTGGGTTTGGTTGCAAAATTTGAACTGTGCAAGAACCTGAGCTAACCGCACAGATGCAGAGAAAAAGTTTGATCCAAAACTGCTGGCTAAAGGACATTGCATACCAGGAGTGGGTTCTAAAGATAAGCTGGACAAACACGATGCTCAATGTATGGCATGCAAAATTCAGCTCATTTTTTTGGCGTGTTTCTTACTGTTGTGATGGTCTTTACAAAATCTAATATTGGTCCTTATGAGTCCTCATAAGGTCCTTAACTGGCTCTAGTCCAAGTCCCTGGGAACCATGTTTCAGCCTTCTCCAGAGAATTTTTTTGTTACGAACTCTTTGCCACTTTCACAGTACAGCATCCAGGTGGTCTCTTCTTTTGTCATCTCTTGTAAGCAGTGAATGCTGAAAGTTCACTTAACTCAGTACCCCTTGGGGGGTTTACGACCTTTTTACACTGCCGGGTAAGTTCCGGGGGGACTTTGTCTTTGGTCTTTGTTGTTGTTTTAAAACCTTTTTTTTTGGTTTTTTTGGCTTCTTTTCGTTTTTGATTTCTCCTTTGTGTGTTGATTCTGCACACTGCTCTGGGCCTCGTTCTGTTTCAGATATCGCCATGATATAACCGTAATGGTTGACTGGGCGTAAAACACCAAGTTATTTACTCTGTTTCAGATCAGTGCGTAATGATGATGTTGTGTTTTTGTAGGCTTAATACTAGTTGGAGCATATTTGCAGGTCACTTCTGTGCAAACACAGCACTCGTTCAACTGTCCTTTTCATAGAGTAACCCAGTCAGACTTACTTAGCTATGCACTCACTACGAGTTTTACTCTTTGCGGTAGGCCTACTGAATTTTGGTTCGTTGGTTGCTTAAATGCATCAGCTGAATCGTCAGGGTGCTTTTGGTTTGGCATACCGATTTGGATAGGACTTGCCTTTAGCGCTGTTGAGATAAAGATGCACACATCATTCACATTCTCTCACAGTCACAGTCACAACTTGCGTGAGTGGGTAAAATGAAAGGCAACAGCCAATGAAAATCAAACAACTATTTTACTCCCTGATTCATGCCACATTTGGCACTGTGCATGAGCTCGCTGTTTGTTCCACTGCAGCTTTGAAAATGTGTTGCATTGCACAGTGGATTGTTTGTCTTCGGTGAAACATCAGTGGTCATATCATGTTTGTTTTTTCTACATTGATGGATGGTGGAATTTTGACATTGTACATTGAATTAGACAGGCTTGTGATTTAGTAACTTGCGTTTTGAACTGGTGCAGAATTTTGAATTGATTGATTGATGATCATTTATATAGCGCTATTCTCCGCTCTCTTGAGCAGACTCACTGCGCTCGTTTGGGGCATGAGTGACTAGTCTTTTTTTACACGTTTAAAAAAAAAAAAAAATAAATCCATTTGAAGTGGCAGCGCTGGCAGGGTTTGGTGCCACATAAAAACTGAAAGGGGCCCGGGGGAAAGGGCCCGGGGTTACACCTTTAACCCAATGCCCATGTCACTTCTTTCAAACCCAAATCAATTGATGCATTTTTAGCTGTAACCTGCCCCCTTTGCACTTTGGCAGAATGCCCCAGATTCTTTTACGTTCACTTTTGGTAACAGGGGGGGGGAACGGATCCCGAAATAAGAGTCACACAAAAGGGACCGGGGGAAGAAAAAAATTCTCCTGCCACTCCTCCCGGGGATTTGAACCCAGGACCTTTCAGTCACGAGCCCCGGCCCCTCTAACCACTGAGCTATCCCTGCCCCCCATAAATTGATTTGTCCCTGTCCTGTTGATGGCATCAGAATCCGAGAAGTATTGTTTGCTCATTGTGCTAGTAATGTGAGTGCAAGTAAAGCTCAAGTTGCTGTTGTTTGCCTTTTATATAGTGCTTTATAATGCATTCCCCACTTTCAAGCAGACTAACTGCGCTTGCATGTGTTCTGCCCCAAAATGAATAGCTTTTTATAGCGGTTTTGAATATCCCCCAAGTGGTGTACTTAAACCGGGCTTTTGGCTGGGGGGAAAAGGAAACTCCCGACCCTGGCGCATTTTTTGTGTACCCCAATAAAAACCATGCACCATGTCATTTTCATGCAGAACCACATACTTAAGGTCCCCTGCTTTATTTAGGGAAACCCGGGCCCAAACCCTGAAACCGTTTCCTTTGGCCCCGGGCTTTTACAAATTTTATTTTTACCTGCTTTTGAAAACAAGGGGAAAAAAAAAAAAAATTCCCGAAAGAAGGCCCAGCAAAAAAATTTGCCCCCGGAAAAAGGGAAAATTTCTCCCCCGCTCCTGCAGCGATTCAAAACCTGCGCCCTTTTTGTTTCACAAACCCGGGTTAAACCCCTGAGCTATCCCTTCTCCCCTAAACACAGCTGCCCCCACTGTGTAGGGACGGTGGGGTTTTGAAGTTGTTACAGTGCTTGTCGCCCATTTTCCATGAACCAATTTAACCCCCTAGTATACAATATGTTACAGGGTTTTTGAAAAAATGTCGAGCATGATCAGTGTATTACTATTACATTTAAAGGTAAAATATATATATATATATGACTAATGGAAAAGGGTGCATGAAAAGAGGAACAGTGGGTTTTTTTTTAAAAAAAAAATTATGAAATAAAGTAAAAAAAAAAGTGGTTTTTTAGAAGGGTTTATATTTTGGGAAATTTCATCACCCCAAAGGTGGAAGATAACGACTTTTTTGGGTTTTTGAGAAAAAACGAGCTTTAAAAGAGGAAAAGTGTATTATGTCGGAGTCAGGGTTTGCGACACAAAAGTCCTACTGTATGGCTGGTAAATTATTATTTTTTTTCCCCAACCCTTTAAACAGTTTAAAAAAAAAAGGGGGGGGATTTTCCTCATAAGTTTTTTCAAATAAATTTATTGCAGCCTGATTTTACAAAAATATTGACATACTTTTTGTCGCAATACCTGACATCCGACAAATAAATATTTTCCCTTTTTCCCCTTTCTGACAAAAAAAAACCCCCCCAAAGTTTCACCATTCTCCCATTCAGACATTCAGGTGGGTAACAGACACACGGGAAAAGCCCAGTTTTGAGGAATTTGTTTTTTTTCTTGACATAGCAAAAAAAAACTACACAAAGTGTCGAACATCAGCATTACACCCAAAGTTTTGAAAATGTCATAAATGTGACTTGACAGGGGCAAAAATTTATTGAAGATTCTACATTTCTCTTCAACTCCCAAATGTAAAAACTTTATATTTAAACACAGGGCTCCCAATTCAATTTATGATTGTTGGCTTTGTTTTACTGCAAAAAATCATAAAATGTCGAACATCAGTTTGCGACAGTCATAAGACTTGACAGTACAACATTAAACTTTTCTTCAGCTATAAAAATACACATAATGTAGTAAAGTAGTATGTACTTAGATCCAGAGTACTGCATGCAACTTCCTTTTTGAAGGCATTACATAAAATTTGGTTGTAATTATAGCATTGCCCCCCTTTTGTTGAGCATTTCCCGGACGGCTATCTATACTTCGGGTCAAAAAAAACAACTTTTAAACCCAAAAAGCCCAAAACCCCCATACCACCCCCTTTACAGTATAAAAAGAAACTGTACCTTGAATGTTTAAAGAGAAAGCCACAAAAACAGCACACCCAAACTAAGAAAAAAAAACTCTTACAAAAAAAAGAAAAAACATTAAAATTTTGGGGTTTTCCCCTCTCCAACGGGGTCAATCCGGGCTGCTTCCGGGGGGAAAAAACCCTGACTGGACCCTAGCCATCAAAAACACTACTTATTGAGGGGCAGGGCATACCAAAAGGTACAGATTTTGGAAAGACGGTGAAAAAGAAGTCTAAAGGGGTGGGCACACCCAGCCACTCCTATTGATTTTCATTCCAACCCTTTGTTTTGCTTTGGGAAAAAAAAGAATTTCCGTAGTCAGTATGACACTTAAAGGGGGGCACGGGGGTATAAGGGAAGGGGAAAGGGATGGGCCCCCGTGATACTGGGATAGTCCCTTTTATTCACTTGGTGCCCCAGTGGCTAGGGGAGCCATGGTGATGGTGGGTTATAAAAGTTAAACCAGTTTTGCTTTCCTCCCCACCTATGTTGGAGTATGGTCAGCCTAGTAAACCATCAACATTTTTTAAGGGAAACCCGCACCACCTTTTTACCATCCCTCCCTTTTTTCTTTTTAAAACCTCGGGGTTACCGGGTTGGGGTTTGGGTAATGACTTCTTTATTCCAGGACTTTGACCAACTCCTTTGAAAACCCGTTTTTAAAAAAGAGGGTTGACCTTCGGGGTTTCCCTTCCCAGAACCCGGGGCCGTTTGTTTTGTTGGTGATTTTGATGTTTCCCCCAGGGGGCACCCGAGGTCAGTGTGGACCCCCAAGAAGTGAGTACTTTTGACTAAAATTGGGGCATTTTGGCCATGCAGAGATGGTAGTGTTTCCTCTTCCTTTTATTTTTAAAACACTTAGGATGTCACACTGCCCCGGGTGGAAGCACATGTTCCATTTTTGGATATTGCTTGTCTTCAGCTGTGGAGAGGGGACTGACAGATGGCGTCATCTTCAAACGATCTCAGTCTGGAGGTAGGCTGTTGTGGCAGCTAGGTCACTGATGTATAGGACAAACAATTCTGGGCCAAGAACACTGCCTTAAGGCACCTCTGAGTCCCATGGGACAAATTCGATTCATACCATCAACATGACAGCTTGTTGATCTTTCGGGGAAACTCTTGATCCATGTGTTTGTTCTACCGGTGATCCCATAATGGGACAACTTGTGAAGCAGGCCACAAGGTCTACCAGTTTCCCTGCCTGAAAGTCATGGCGAGTTCACTGATTTTAGTGATTAGGCCAAAGGGGTTGGGTTTCACATTCATGAGCAACCACATCTGAAGCCCTGTTGTTTCAGGAGCTATGATGATGTTGTCTTAGTGCATGATGCTACTGATGACAATATGCGAGGATCTTGCACTAGTTGCAGATGACACTTGTGAAGAAAAGGTCGGAAAATTTTTTGAATGGTAGCATTCTTAAAAAACAGGTGTGATAAGTGTGGTTTTTCCAATCTTCACACAGTGCGGTTTCTGAATGAGGAGTTGATGATCAAGGTCATACTCATAGCAGGGGCAATATTTTCCCACTCCTGGTCATGTCAAACAGTTATTGGTCTGAAATAATAAGACAATAACAACCACCATGAGAAACATCACAACAAAAAAATTCCCTTTTCCCCAAACATAAGTATCCCCTAAAAAAAACAATGAATAATTCAATAAAATTAAAAATATCAAACCTAAAAAAAAAACCAAACAAGCAAAAAAAAAAAAAGTCTAGGAGTACTTACTAAACCCCTCAGTAAATGGGTTTTTAGTAGCCTAAAAAACTTTAAAAAAAAAGGTGTCAAATGTCATCAGCACCCTTTTTGGGGGAACCCCGACGTCCCGGAAACCGACCCAACCCCTTTTAAATTTTTTAAAATTTTTTTTTGTTATAATGGCCGTCCCCGTTTCACAGGCGATCTTGTCAAACGAAGCGCTATGCAAATGTTGGGATGGCAACTGTCATATTCCACAAATGTCTGCACTGTGCAACTGGAAGTTAGTTTTAAGCCACATGGTGATTGGAGTCCAAATTACAGCAAGAGCTCATGCCAATTTTAATTCTTCATTGCGGATATAGACAACGTCAGCCACCGCCAAAACCCCCCCTTTTCTTAAAAAAGACACTTCGTCCTACTGCGCTCTAACCTGAACACAAAAGATCATCAAATAACATTAACAGCTGATTTTAATAAAATAAAAAATTTTAAAATTGTGATCGGACGTCAAGAAAAAAGGTTGGACGCACCCTAAAAACAAAAATTGCGACGTACCTTTCAATGTTCGCAGCAGAAGATTCCTTCGACGCCATTCAAATCAAATGTGACCGGGAAGTGTCACGTGGCACCTTCGTGTTTGTTGACAAGTGTAAACCTATAATTTTTTTTTTTCGCTCACAATTGTTTGATAGTCGGACGGGCATATATTGCGACAAAATTTGAGGAGCGGCAAATTTTGTTAATGTAACAAAAAAATTGTTTGGTTAAATCTTTTCAAAGCTGCTGAGTGATTGAGCCCCGAGTCTGATGTGCATATGACGTCACTTCCCCTCTTTTCAAGGGTCAGAGTTTTTTCAATCTGTTGTCGAAAGTTCGCGGTTTTGTATTACGGGCACAAAGACGCCGATCAAATAAAGTTCGATATGCTTTTTGCAAAAGGGGAAAAAAATTTGTTGGAAGTTTTTCTGATGCATGGATCTTGTAAAACGATCTTTCGCGAACATAACAGATGTGATAAATATAACTTTTCCTTGTTTTCTTTAACCAAAAACCCCGCCGACAGAGACGGGCTCTGTGCCACTGTCCGCTTTTCGTGGTTTTAATTTCAGCAGTAAAATCACACTTTAACGGACATATTTCCCAAACCCCCTTCAAAATTTCTGCTGTTTTTATTTCAACTATATCCTCGTTCATTTTCAAACACATTCAACCCACACTAATGACAAAATATTTGTTTTTAAAAATCTTTTATTCTCAGCACAACCAAGTCACCCATTGCAGACCCACCTTTTGGCACTTAGTCATATATATTTTTTTTATGTTAAAAAAAAGAGAATCCCTTGTGTTTTAAATTTAGTTAAAATTTAAATTTAGCAGGCCCGGGTTTCAAAAAAATTTTTTGGTTTTTGCTCCTTTTAGAAACTGTACTACTTACGTGGACCGCCATTGGCTTATTTGTTTGTCCTTTTTCAGAAACGTTTTTGTTTTCTGAAAGTCAACCACATTGCTCAAATGTAAGTCAGTAAGTTAATTGGTGTTTTACGCAGCCGCCTAGTCAACCAGTGCAGTTACATCAGGGCGATTTGCTCAAATGTACTTCCACAGTGGTGACATAGAATTGTAGCCCCCACTGATATTTAACCATAATCCCTGCCAATATTTAACCATAGGAACACGGTAATGGTTATAGAATTATGACTATATTTGTAATTTGTATTGGGCCGTACAGATGTTTTCTCTGTGTCTGGTGGGTATGGTTTTGATTTCATTTTCCAAACCACCTTTCTTTTCATTTTTGAATGTAAATAAAGAAAAACCGTATTTATTCTGCCATTGCTACCATTGGGATTGCATTGTAAATGTCTTTAGAAGGGAGATTGTAAGAATGAAGGGTGCAGATGAGAAATTGGGACAGGGAGCCCTTCTTTGAAGAAGATCATAGTCTATGGGAAAAAAAAGCAGAAAAAGGTTGCCTAACTGGCTTAAGAGTTTGGGGGGGGGGTCCCTTTGGGCAAAGATCATGTTTACAGCCACATCTGTGGAAGTATGAAGAAAATGGAGAGAGTCACGTCAGCAGGAGCGTTTATCACTCTTGGATGCCGGGTTATGCACAGTGCAGTCACAGTACAAATTATGATACAACTTTGTTGTCTCGGTGTAGACATACAAGTCTGAAACAAAACGACTGCTAGCGTTCAAAACAAGATCAAAATAAAAAGTAGCTCGATAAAGGGGATTACCCCCCAAAATTTGCATGTTGTGTTTTGCGTTCTTTTGAACCCTTTTATGTGCTGGGATCTGCGTAGAAATGTTTTTCCCTTTTTTAAAGAAAAAATTTGTTTTAAAACATTCAGTCATTTTGTGCTTTTTAGCTGTAAAAAAAAAGGTCTGAGAACTGCTCAAAGTGAAAAGAGTGATTGGTGTCTTATGCCCAGTCAGCCGGTACAGTTATATCTGGGCGATAGTCAGTTGCAGAAACATGCCTAATATCTGTATATTGTATGAGTATACAATATACAGACATTATGCATGATACAGTTGTACAGTTAAGCATCGTCATCACATGGATGGGAGGCGGTTAGGTGCGTGAGGCTTTGTGCTGAGCTTTCTCCTGTCATTGGTGGGAGCTGCCACAAGTATCATTTTTGTCGCCACAAAACAGGTCTTTCGTCCAACAAACATAATTTTGTTGTGACAGTTTTTGTTGTTGTGACGCATGTTTGTCGTAACAAAACACATCTTTTGTTGTGACAAAAGTATGCTTGTCGTGACAAAAC
>JABMCL010000968.1:0-25000 GCA_018857735.1 Alviniconcha marisindica
TTCAATCAGTTCAAAACCTTCTGCGCAGTGTCGCCTAGTAATAGTACCAATTCAAAGAAGAGAAAAAGAAAAAGAAATGATAATTCATTACATGTATGTAAACTTCAAGGTGGCATTAGCTAACCTTCTTGTACGGGCACTGGCATGGGATCTTGTGGTCAAGCAACTCCTGGGGACAAGACTGCACAGTCTCCAGCATCTGGCACACATTGTAGTTGCAGGAACCAAAGCCGCCAATGCATGGCACGCGGATGTATGTGTCTCCCTGCTTGACCTTGAAATCCAAAGAAGCCTGAGGAAAAATAAAAGCAGCATTGCCTGAAGTTGAAACAGTACGAACATGGAGCCATCATCACAGTTTAATGTACTAAACTAGTAAAAGGCTGCACAGAAAACCCAGTTCTGATAGTCCAAAGGGACCACACTGTGTCTTTGTTGGGGGGGGGGGGGGGGGGGGGGGGGGGGGGGGGGTAAAAAAAAATATGGGGGTAATGGGAAAAAAAAAGGGGGAAAACCTGTTATTTTTTTGGGTAAACTTGGGGGGTATTTTTCAATAACTCTTCTTTGGGGGGGGGGGGGGTTTTTTTAAAAAATTTAAAAACAATTTTTTTTAAAATTAAAAAATTTGTTTTTTGTACTGTGATTTTTGGGTTAATTTTTAAAGCCACTTTTTAAATTTTCTCTGATGGAAAATAAAATAATTTTAAATTTTCTGGGGAAAAAAAAATCATTTTGGGAGTTTTTTGCCCATTTTTGCGCTAAACCTCAGAATTTAAATGAATAGGGGAAAAGTGGCAGTCAAAAAAAAAAAAAAAACCCCCCCAACAGCTGTACCTGCAGATCACTTAAGTCAGTCAGAACATTGATGTCAAACTGGAAGGTCAGAGTTCCAGGCAGGACTACCGGGTCAGGGGAGACCTTCAGCTGCTTCACAACAAATGTGGCTTTCTCAGCAGCTGATGCAGAGCAGTTGGCGATCTTGTAACTCTTCAGCGTCAGAGGACGTCCAGCTCCCTTGGCCTTTTGGCTGGGAGGATGCTGAAGACCCTGCATCAATGGTACAATGATAACAATAATTATTGCTGAGTGCAACGTGATGAACATGTAGTTCAAATAATTGCAACTTGCACTTGTTCAGCGAAAAGCAGTTCTATACAAATTCTTGCATCAAACTCACACGGCAAGTGATACAGTCAGTAGTGAGAACTGAGATGACCCTGTGAGGCTTCTCGCTCTCACTCAATTTCTCAGTGCATGAAAGCTTTCAGAATCAGAGTACTCAGCATACCAAATGTTCAGTAGTGGGTAATTTTAACCATCGTTAAAAATAAAATATACATTATAAAATAGTAAATGCTTATGACTTATACATGTACTCCTCTGCAGTAATAAATATAGAGGTGAAAAAGTCATCACAAGTATGTGTATCTATAATACTGTAACCTGGCCACGATTAGGCTGATCAGCAATCACACACATCACAAAAACAAAGAAATAGACTGGAACAAAGGAAGAAGAAAACGGGAAAAATTCGGCCGCGGATAAAAAGAAAGAAAGATGTGAATGCTAAAAAGTACAAGAAACAGTTCTGCTTCTTCCAATAATATCCAGGATCAATGTCTGACCCTTACTGATAAGTGACATTTATGGTGCGCGAGAAAAATTCTTACAAACAATGGCAGTATTTGTTGAGGACGGAAAGAAGCGAGAGGGGTCCCGCGCAGCAAAAGTGAGCTTCGGAGCTTTGTTATGAGATCCTGCGTCTTACTTCCCCATTTGGACTGCACTTTATCTGTCACTTCCTCCGGGAGACTCATTGCAAAACGCTGTACGTTATTTCGATTCGGAGCCAGTTTCTTGAAGCCATTTTCAAGGAAACTGGCACAGCAGAGACCCAGCAGAGCGGCGAACAAAACTTTCCCGAGCATTTTGATTATGACGACACGAGACTGGAAAACTGAACCAACTCTGAAGCACAAAGAACAGAAAATTTTCCGTCCACTGTTAGACAACAACGCTTCGTCATGTGATGTTACCGTGAACAGTCACATGACATCTAAAGGGAAGTAGCTCTATTTTAATTAGATGAGCCCGCCGGGACGCCGGACCGGCCCCAAGGAAAAAACGGGGCCCCCCCTCAAAAATTTTTCAACAGTCCTAAATATTAGAAACCTAAAAAATTTAATTAAGTAATTTTTTTAAAAAAAAGTAAAAAAAGAAGTAGCCACGGGAATGGGGGTAATTTAATTTTGTTGAGGGGGGCCCAAAAAAAACCCCGGCGGAGGGGGGGGGGGGGTTTCAATGAATTTTTTTTTCAAATTTTTTTTTTTTTTTTTTTTTTTTTAAAACCGGGGCCCCTCGGATTAAAAAAAAAAAAAAAAAAAAAATATATATATATAATATATATAAAAATTTTATATATATATATAAGAAACCCTTCTCTCTCCTCTCTCTCCTCTCTTTTCTCTCATTTCCCTTCTTGCCCCCCCTGAGGAACACTTTTTGCCCCGGCCGGGTTTTTCCCAAATTGAGCAGTTTAAGGGGTTGTTATGTTGTTTCAAAAATTTTGGCTTCCGGGTTTTAACTACCCCGTGAAATTTTTAGTAACTGTCTAAAAAAAAAAATTAATTTTCTGAGCGGGGGGTCCAAAACCATTATTCAATCACTCAATGCCCTGTGGGGGTTTCCCAAAACCCAAAACCAAAAACCATTTTGCGTCCCTTGCCAGCTTTTGGCCGTCATCAAATTAAAAAGAGCTACTTCCCTTTGATTCATTTTACTGTTCACGGTTTAAATCCCCATGACAAAAGCGTTGTTGTCTAACGTGGAGGGAATTTTTTTTCTGTTCTTTGTGCTTGGGGGTTTGGGGTTTCGTTTTCCAGCTCTGTCCCATAATCAAAATGGGGGGGAAAATTTTTGGGTTTCGCCGCTCTGCGGGGGGTTCTTTTTGCTGGGGCCCATTTTTTCCTTGAAAAGGGCTTAAAGAAACGGGCCTCCGAAGGGGGAAATAAGTACAGCGTTTTGCAATTTTTTTCCCCCCGGGAGGAAGTGACAGAAAAAGTCAGTCCAAATGGGGAAGTAAAGACGCGGATTTTCATAAACAAAGCTCCAAAAGCTCACTTTTGCTGCGGGGGAAACCCCTCTCCTTCTTTCCGTCCTCAACAAATACTGCCATTGTTTGTAAGAATTTTTCTCGCGCACCATAAATGTCACTTATCAGTAATGGTCAGACATTGATCCTGGATATTATTGGAAGAAGCAGAACTGTTTCTTGTACTTTTTAGCATTCACATCTTTCTTTCTTTTTATCCGCGGCCGAATTTTTCCCGTTTTCTTCTTCCTTTGTTCCAGTCTATTTCTTTGTTTTTGTGATGTGTGTGATTGCTGATCAGCCTAATCGTGGCCAGGTTACAGTATTATAGATACACATACTTGTGATGACTTTTTCACCTCTATATTTATTACTGCAGAGGAGTACATGTATAAGTCATAAGCATTTACTATTTTATAATGTATATTTTATTTTTAACGATGGTTAAAATTACCCACTACTGAACATTTGGTATGCTGAGTACTCTGATTCTGAAAGCTTTCATGCACTGAGAAATTGAGTGAGAGCGAGAAGCCTCACAGGGTCATCTCAGTTCTCACTACTGACTGTATCACTTGCCGTGTGAGTTTGATGCAAGAATTTGTATAGAACTGCTTTTCGCTGAACAAGTGCAAGTTGCAATTATTTGAACTACATGTTCATCACGTTGCACTCAGCAATAATTATTGTTATCATTGTACCATTGATGCAGGGTCTTCAGCATCCTCCCAGCCAAAAGGCCAAGGGAGCTGGACGTCCTCTGACGCTGAAGAGTTACAAGATCGCCAACTGCTCTGCATCAGCTGCTGAGAAAGCCACATTTGTTGTGAAGCAGCTGAAGGTCTCCCCTGACCCGGTAGTCCTGCCTGGAACTCTGACCTTCCAGTTTGACATCAATGTTCTGACTGACTTAAGTGATCTGCAGGTACAGCTGTTGGAAGGTTTTTTTTTTGGTTTTTTTGACTGCCACTTCCCATATTCATTCAAATTCTGAGTTCAGCGCAAAGTGACAAACACTCCTAAAATGATTTTTTTCCCGAGATTCAAGATTATTTTATTATCTCATCAGAGAAATTAAAATGTGGCTGAACATTAACCACATCACAGTACAACACATAATTATTGTATATTTTAAAACTCAAAGAAGAGTTATTGAAAATACAAAAGTTACATAATAAACAGTTTCCCCCTATATTTCATACCTATATTTTCACCCCCCCCCCCCCCAACAAAGACACAGTGTGGTCCGTTTGGACTATCAGAACTGGTTTACTGTGCAGCCTTTTACTAGTTTAGTACATTAAACTGTGATGATGGCTCCATGTTCGTACTGTTTCAACTTCAGGCAATGCTGCTTTTATTTTTCCTCAGGCTTCTTTGGATTTCAAGGTCAAGCAGGGAGACACATACATCCGCGTGCCATGCATTGGCGGCTTTGGTTCCTGCAACTACAATGTGTGCCAGATGCTGGAGACTGTGCAGTCTTGTCCCCAGGAGTTGCTTGACCACAAGATCCCATGCCAGTGCCCGTACAAGAAGGTTAGCTAATGCCACCTTGAAGTTTACATACATGTAATGAATTATCATTTCTTTTTCTTTTTCTCTTCTTTGAATTGGTACTACTACTAGGCGACACTGCGCAGAAGGTTTTGAACTGATTGAAACCTGTTGCTGACCCTACTCTGCCTAGTCATGCCACTGCTGTGCTCACCTGCTGGTCTGAACATGCCACTGTATCATCACAGTGAACAGGCCATTTTCCATATTTTTGCACAAAACATACTGAGAACTGCAGATAAACAGTGCCAGAAGTGTTGAGAAGCGAGGGAAACAACTTGTAAGTGCTCAACACTTCAGATCTTCTGAGAAACAAGCCACTTGTGAGTGTTGCTTTGCCTGCCAGTCTGTCTGCTCGGTCATTTCCCTTCACTCTGGCATGTCCAAGGCAGTACACCCACAGGAGTTTTTGAAGGTGGATGTCAACCATTGACACATTCCGGTCTGGGCATCCAATTCCCATTCCCATTCTATGATGATCTGAGTGATTGAATGTTCAAACGATCGTAATTTGCCCATTTCATTGCAGCTGATATTTATCATTATCAATAAATGTGTGCAGTTATTTCATGTGAAGAAATCAACTGGCCTGTTTCTTTGCTGCTTTGCTATGGCTTGTGAGAAAACATGGCAGCCACTTTTCAGGTTTTTCACACAGAATATTCATTATGTTGCTGTGATTGTTTGAAGTGTTCTGGTGATTGGCAGCTTGGAACTGTTTACCACAATTCACATGAATGAAAATGTTGCAAGTAGAGGTGAATGGAACAGGAACAAGACTATATCAAGCTTCATTGCCAGTGGTGTGCATGGGGTTAGCCAGTGCTAGTTGGTTAGTTGCCTTGTACATGATTGGGTCTGTGTGGAGATGCTTTATTTTATTTATTTATGTGAAATAATTGTTTGACAACTTTATCACTTATTAACGGTCTTCTTTTATGTTCCAGAATTCCTATGTGGAGCCAGGCGTCAGCGCCACAATTGATGCGTCTGTGTTTATTTCGGCTGACTACAATGTAACGGCTACGCTAACATCTAATGGCAATTTCGCTGGCTGCTACACTGCTACGTTTACCATCGAGGATTGAGCAGCTCAGGGGAAGCAACTCATGTTTGTTTCAGTTCATCCAGGAGCCAAAATGTTTATTTGACTATTTTTGTTTCCAGTTTAGCCATTTTGGGGAAACTTTAATTCTTGGTTTCTTTCTTTGATGTTTGATTTTCTTTGCTGATGAGTTACGATTTTTGCCTATCTGATAAATACTGTTGTTATGCTATTTTCATTTTCTGTCTCTTTTTAGCAATAAAACTTAATATTCCTACTCTCCTGTTTTGGGACGATGAAGTCTCCCTCAACATTTGGTGATTGAAACTCATCTCCTTCAGGTTTTTGGCACAGCCATAAATGCAGTGAAGTGAAGAAGATTCTCATGTGATATGTTTCACTCCACAATTTCCATCCGCTTCCTCCGTTTTTTGTCCTCTGGAAATCCGTCTTAGGAAGACGGGCAACAAGAGTTGAAAATGTTAGGCCGGGTCACATGCTCCTGAGGAATCGCCATTGCAGCGAGGCATGAGATTACAATATTTCCTAAGTGCAGTCTCAGCATCTTGACAATCATTTCCAGCAGGGATAAATAATAATAGTGGTTGTTTCTGTAGCACTGTGTCTTGCCAGCAAGATCAGCAAAAATGTCTGCACAAACTGCAAAAATAATTTATACAAACATATTGTTGTATTCCTCACACACCACAACCACAGATAGCATATACCTTACACACACACACACACACACACACACACACACACACACACACACACACACACACACAACATGCATGGGTGCACAGAAGTAATGTAACGCTAACAGAAAGGTGTGAGGTAGGGGGGACAAAAGAAGCGAGACAGAATTTGAAATCCGTTGTGGTATTGTTTGTGGAATGCACCATGACTGGTCTTGCTGAGTGAATGAATGAACATTTTTATGTGGCCCTTAAAACATTTCACACAAAATTGTTCATGTTGACAGTGCCAGGTGCACACAAATGCTGTCACAAGTTAACGATACGAAAACATTTGCACAACTAGCTGGCTCACAGAGACTATCTGGGAAGACCCAAGGTGGAGACAGAAGAGTGTATAGTAACAACACATGCAAGCACCTATTAACTGCAGACAGTACCAAGCCATCAAGGAACATTATTTTAATGTATCCATTGTTTGTAATCATCTCTGTTTACCTGTAAACATAGTTTGAGCGACAGCCTCTTATATATATGCATGTTGGTCTTGTTTATAATGCTGTGCTGTGAGTTTGGGTTTCATAGATATATGTATACATGTGTGTATGTAACATGCAAGTCTTTATGGAAACAGTGAATACTATGCAGGATGAATATATATAGGTGGCTCTCACTTAATGAATTTGATGCACTATAGCTGTGGGTGTAGATATGACGTTTATTTAAATGTTCTTTTTGTGAGGTTCCTATATAAACAGTAACATTAGCATTTTTTAATCAATGATTTCTGAAACAATTGTTTTTGTCCTAATTACTTCAGAGTTAATTTGTCCTGTTATTTATAAGGGTTGGTGTCTATGTCATAATTTGCTTTTAATATAGGCCATTGAGAGCTTTTGACTGTACTTTGGAAGTTTGTAAGAAAAAAGTTCAAGCGATATAAGATGTGAGGCCTATATTGCTTTTCAATTTTTTACTGCCCCCCCCCCCCCCCCCCCCCCCACCACCACTTTTGAATTTAAAACAAACTCTAAGAACTGTTGCATTGGCTGATATTGTGCCTCAAGATGACTGTTTTGTGGTCTGATGGCTGTTTTGAAATACCATGCATGCTTTTTTTTCTGTTTTTTAAACAGATACTTTGTGAAAACAAACAAAATGATCTATCACCACTTTTCTCATGGAAGCAAGTTCAGACTACTTTATGTGTGTTCATCTGGAAGGAGAAAACTGATCTGCTTGTCTTTGTTTGTTATTACATGGATCTGATTTTGAATCTCAAGGTGTGGAAAAAACAAGCACCAGTTTCATGGATCCGCTTTGCTGAAGATATTCAGGGATTAGCATGCATATGCCATATATTTTATTTTGTTGAGGCGTTTCATGCTGAATGATTTTTTCTGTGGTTTTGTTTTGTCTATGATTTCTCTTTCTTCACCTGTTATTGAAGTATTTTGATCAGTCCTTTGTTTTCTCTTCCCATCTCTGACTCATTTTTCACCTGTTATTGATTGAAGTATTTGAGTCAGTCCTTTGTTTTTAGCATCTTATGAAACATCTGGCCTATTGTCAAGGCCATAGGAAGCATGACAGTATACAGCTGAGTTAACACTGCCCAAACCTGCCAGTTTGAATCAATCAGTCAATGTTTAATTTTATGTCTATTTTCGGCACAGTGATATTAGACAAACTTGTCAAAGCATGCCAATTTCAACCTCAAGAAGTGACATGTGTGAAAATATGATGCAAAAGTTTGGGTCTAATTCCCAGGCAAGTAAATGTCTTCAGTAAATTATTTTTCAAAAGTCATGTTTCATATGGCCATCTTTGTATGATTTAGTATATTTCTTGCACAACAGTTAAACATATGCATGTTGCAGTTATATCTCAGAGTAAACATTCCACTAATCACCAGGTTTGCAATAACATGTCATGTACAGAGGGATTCAAAATGATTGTGTTGTAGATATTTCATGATACTCATGGTGATACAGATTATCATTCTTGTTTCTTTTTTTTTGTAATGCACCAAAGGATTCTTACATAGCATGTTTATAGTGCAAGAAAGGAGATTTCAGTACAATTAAAAAAAAGAATGAACTTTGAAATGAAAAAAAAGTGTGCCTTCATGCTTATCTTTTACAAAATTTCACGGACATGTCATGCCATCCACCCCCATCATATTTCAGATGATCATTCTTTGTCGTTCCATTCCACAATTGTTTGATAAAAATGAATTGATAACAAGTATTTAGATAACCATCAAAATAATTACACGTATTTATGAGTACAAAAGAAACAGAACATCACTTCAAACATGGATGAAAAGCATTATAAGATTAAAAGCCTGCACCTTTTGATTTGAATGTTATTTATTTTTGCAAAGTAAATTGTTTATGAAGTACATGGATTGATACATAATCACAAGAAACACAAGTTTTCCCGATGAAGTTTTTGTTCTTTTGTAATAAAAGAATTGTTTTTTTAAACAGACTTCTGTTTTGTTTATTAAGAGTAAGTCATGGACAAGGGCCATAGCACACTCCGAGCTCCTCTGCCAGATTTAGTTACACCACTGAAGGGGCACTCTTTATCCACGCAGCTGTCCAGCAACGCGGTCAGCACCCTCCGAAAGGTTCGGGTACTAATATGACTGTAGAAGCAACCTAGCGCCAAAGCACGCACATAAACATGAGATGCATCCACCCCGGGTAAAAAAAGAGTTCCATCTCGATTCAAACGATTGTGGTTTTATTTGTGCTGGTGTAAACTTTGGTGGCGGCTATAAATGACACGCCTTGTTTTATTTGAGTTGTTTGTAACACACTCACTACTGTTTGAGCACCAACAAAAAACTGCTCGTTAGCTGACAGTTTCCTGGACCCTATGGCGTAACTAAATACGGCAGTGGTTGAAGGAAGGATGTCATAAACCCGTGCTTGGAGTTTGGGTCCATAGCTGAGTGGTTAGCACAGTCTGCTTGCAGTGCAGTGAAAGCAGCTACAGGAGGTTCAGCTCCTGGTCAAGGCAGGATGTTGTGTTGGTGCAGACTCATCATTGCCTGTCTGATCATCATGTGCACAGCACACACTAAGGACATTGTGCACATTTAACCCTTTCACTGCCCCAGCCTGTAAAATTTCCAGGCTGAAAAATTCAAGGACATGCCTTCAAACAGCATGTTTACCGGTCCTATATCACATCTACTTTCAATGTTATCCATTGTGATGAAAATCCTTTTACATGCCAGTGTAAAAGAAACGAAAAAGGCTTACGGGTTTTAAATGTCACACTTTTATTGGTTTTTGAGATATATCAAGTTCTGACAAAAACAAGGCATGACAGCCAGTGGTACTTAAACACACAGATACTGCACACCAGTAGCAGAGAACTAGCAATAAAATAGCTCAGCTACTCTAAGGGAAGGAAAAGACAGTTTTGCTGAAGTTCTGGATTGAATTCAGTGTGATGTCTTTATTGCCATGTGTCAAAAGTGCTCACTGAACGAAGCATGTTGCTGAGATTATTCATATGGATGTGTAAGACAGTGAGAGACTGGCAGCATGGACAGAGGTGTCTTCACATGTGGTTGCCATGTCTTGGGTTGGGTTGTAGTAAAGTAGAAGTACAATGCTTGACAATAGAAGTACAATACTTGACAACAGAAGTACAATGCTTGACAACAGAAGTACAATACTTGACAATAGAAGTGCAATACTTGACAATAGAAGTGCAATACTTGACAATAGAAGTACAATCACATTATGTTCCACATATCACAAGTCATTTCATGGGTTTTTGTTTTGTTTTGTTTTTTAATGCATAGCAAACAAAAAACAAAACAAAAAAAGAGGGGGGGGCGGCCGGAGAAAAGCAATACATGAAAGAAAAGAAACATTCATCTATGTCCCCACCCATTCTCACTCACATATATCATCTTTGGAAAATGCAGCCCAAGGTCTGTCCTAGATCTTAGAACAGTAGTCAAGTGCACTCACAGTGTACTGAAGGTATGCCCACAGGTATACTACAGTGGTATACCAGTAAGTGTCTCCAAAATGTAATGTACCAGAAGTGTACCCACTATATGCCAGAGGTATACCACACACAAGCAGTGCACCCACTGTGCTCTAGAAGTATACCCACAATGTACTAGCAGTATACCAGAAGTGTACCCAACCTGTACCAGCAGTGTACTCACCATGTACCAGAGGTGTACTCATTACATTCTAGAAGTATACCCAAAATTTACCATTGAGCAGTATACCAAAAATGCACCCACATTGTGCCCAAAATGTAAATGTGCCAGCTTTATAATATTTATATCAGTGTGTGTGTGTGTGTGCGCGCGCGCGCGCGCGCGCAGAGAGAGAACATGCCTAGCATCTATAAACTACACAAAGGTGCCAGCGTTTTGGTGAAACCATTTCGCTATATTTTGCTAAACAGATACTACGGGTAATCACATGATGCGAGTGTCACGTGACAGGCAGCACTGACCCTCGGGCCGGCCTTTTGTTGAAAGAAAGATCTCCCAGGTTCGAACTTTTCATTGTAAACCAGGACTCAAGATGGTGAAATTTCTCACGACTCTGTTGGCTCTTGGCTGGTTGAGTCTAACGACACTATCAGCGAACGTCGTTCGCTTCTCAATGGTTGAAGAGGAGCAGTTGGCGAAAAGCTTTGGAATGTTTGGAGTCCAAAACAAGTTCCGAGAAAACTTTCTCAACTCGCGGCGTCAGCTCTCCAGACCCGTTATGGTCAGTTGAACTTATACAAATTTACCTTCTTCCTTACAAATTTACCTTCTTCCACTCTCATCTTTCTGAGGACTCTGATCATTCAGATTGTTATTTGTTGCCAAAGACAGGTAACCGTATCAATAGTGCGTACCTATATAAGATATCCGCTGCTGAAGTGCTGACCAGAATAATGCATTTGGACATCTATTTTTATATATTGACCTTGATCTTGTACATCGCAGGACCAAACTTTAGGTACAGATGCGACGGGAGGGGGTGCGCGCGTGTGAGTTAGATGGTACTTGGGGTGGCGATCAGTCGTTTGAAGTCGGGTCCTCAAGTGTGAGGGCCTTCTCCTGGTCGTCACTGAGGTGGTTCCAGTCGGTGGTGGTGTGGATAAAAATAGAAGGGGCAAAAGTTCTTGTGCAGTTCAGTATCTGAGTGGAGGACTAAGAAGGGGTATATTTGGGGTCACACTTAAGACAAATGATCCACTACAGCAGTACTGATATAGATCATGTCACCAACAGGTGTCATGTACCATATATGCCAGTTTGTGCAATGATTGAGGGAAAGGCTGTTGTGGGTCACTGTTGCTGTTAAATCAAGAAATGGCAGAGACCAGGTACTAATTATTTGTATCCTAGGAGCTAGGTTGAAAGAACAAAAGCTGTTACATCACCATTCATGATGTGCAAAGAAGATAACCAGTATTTTTTATTTTGTTCAAGGTATATTATATATCTGTAGGGGAGTGGGGTGGGGAGTGAGGGAAGCAGGTATGAAGCATGAATGAAGAGCCACAAGTCAGAGGTTGCTATAACATAACTTTTGTTTGTACACCAATCAGGAAACAGTGTCTGTGTTGAAAAAGACACAAGCAAACAAAACATTAAGAACATGAAAGCAAATGTAAAGTCTAAACAACAGCAGTTATCTAATAAATACAGTAACCGTGTAGTTTACCTGTAGGTTACTATAATACATGATGGTAACTGTGACAAAATGATTAATAATCAAGCACATAAATTGTGTGCATGACTTTGCACTTAAAACCCGTATCTCACAGTCGCAATGAGTATACAAGATACAGCCAGTCAATTAACTGATGAACTCCAAGTATATAATAGTATACAATAAAGTTACAGTGAAAAATATGGATTACCAAGCTCATTCTTAACTAAACAGGAAGAGTGAGATAACTGTTACAGCACTGTTCCACTTAAGCACACAACAAGACGGACAGTAACACGGGTGGCACTTGGGACCACGCCGTGAGTGGGAGGAAGTCAGTCATAAACTGACCGGCTCCAACCTCGTTACTCAACGTGTGTACAAAAGGGCTACAGCATGTTACTGTTACTGACTAGCAGAGCATATCTGTAAGCAACGTCAAGCATCTTACTGACGAAGGTAGTGCATCAAGAATGTAAGCTGTTGATCTGGCTGCACCTGTCTGCTTGGTTAGTGAACAGAGACGAAGACCTAATTGCCACCATGCACTGATGCACATCACCGGCCTGTTCAGGTACACGCACAAAGACCCGGAAAGGGTTTACAAGCTCAGCAGAGTGAAAGTCTGCGCGCCCAAGACTCGGCCATACAAGACTCGGCCATACAAAAGCCGGATCAAAACAGAAATAACATGTCTCACAGTTTATACAATCACCCCTATGCACTAAACCATATTCAACTAGTAAAATGAACATTCCATAACTGTGAAGTCAACATCTTCAGTGTTAGCCATAATATACCACCAATTTTATGTAGAAACATAGATCGATAGGAAACTAAACAAATCAGTTATTATGCTGCACAGAGATCTACACGGTCTCACAAAGGAACCATACCCTACTGAGGGATAACCGTTTACATCGGCAGAGCATCACTCCAACTGAACATCCAACAATGGCTACATAACATACTAGCTACCTATCAGCTAACCAAGGTTAGCTGCATACATTTTGGAAACACTGGTCATCCTGTGGCATAAAGGCTTAACATTTGAACGCCAAACAATGTACACTGACGCCAAATTACCCATGTGTTCAAGAACCAAAATCAAGGCATGAACATGGTAACATTATAAACATACATTATTTACATCAATAAGAAACAATAGAATAACAAGCCATAGAAAAATAACTACTTACAGGCTCTCCCCTGAGATAAACACATGAACACCGGCCGCAGCAGCAAACAAACAACCTGCCTCTGCAGGGACACTGGTGGAAAAGGGACGCTGCCGGCCCAGCGCACAGGTTTTAACACCTTAGATAATTGGGGCCATAAAACTCCCACCCAATCAAAAAGGAAAAGGACCGGAAAGAAAAGATTAAAGGGTCATGGCCCAAAACATGTATACAATACACTCGGTTACATATATATATAGTCTCAGTTTGCTAGATCAAGCATCAGTTCAGGAGCTGTGTGAGAGTCGAGGTGGCCGTCCTGGGCTGTCCATCTTAACGAGCCTCATGGTTTCCATGGACGTAAAGCAATATTGAACCATGCTCACGCAATTGTCTCAGCTTGTCCCTAATATGTCAGCTGACATCCAAGGACATTAAGCAACACTTGAAAAAGAAGATCAGGCATATTCAGATATTGATTCCTAGTAGGAGGCTTGGCTTACTGAAAATGCCTAATCCAGTAATAATTTATGTTACATAAGTTTTCCTTGGCAGTCAGATGGCTTGAATTATTGTTTTCTTGTTGTTCAGAAACAGGGCAAGAGTCCGTTGTATGTGAGCGCATTCCAGTGGAAGAACTGCGGCGCGCCAGACAAGGAGTCGCTGGTGATTGAGAAGTTTTCTATCAGCCCTGACCCCATTGTCATTCCCGGCACTCTCACCACCAACTTGATTGCCACCTTCAACCAGACTGTTGATGCACCACTACAGGTAAAGGTCTTAACTTTAAGGCTCTTTCTTTCAAATATTAAATATCAGTGTTGCATTTTAGTTTTTACAAGTGTGGATGAGGTGCGTGTTTTTGTTTGATTTGTTGTAAATTTGTCTTTTACTATTCTACTTTTAAAGAAAAAACATACCATGGGCATCAAATCCCTTCTTGAAGATAAACACACACACATCACACACACACACACACACACACACACACACACACACACACACACACACACACACACATGCACCTCTTGAGTGGCCCACTCTCTTGAAGTTGTTTTTAGAACCTTTTATAGTTTCATGCAAATGAAGTCTTAAGGGCAAGACTGCACCTCTCTGTTTAGGTCAGTTTTGCTTCGGTTTTTATGTCGAAGGGTTCCACTACCTTTTGTACAGCGTGTACACACTTTACTGTCCCAGTTGGGAACATTTATATTCCCTATAACAAAGTTGCAGGGTATACTTTGCGTGTGTGTGTGTGTGTGTGTGTGTGTGTGTGTGTGTGTGTGTTGTGTTGTTATGTATTGGAATCACTGTGTTTCATCCAGATGGTATCATCTGAGCCATTCAACCTAAACTGGGTATGGTGGTATCATGGGTGAGTCAAGAGCGTCATATGAAACAATAGGTCACTATCCTTCAGGTCAAGGACACAGTGAGGACTTATATAATCATATAATCGTTGATTGCACATCCACAGAATGCAGTAGAGAGTGACAGAGTTCTCTCCCATCATCAAAAGGGAGTTTGCGTTAAAACTAGTTTTCGTCTGCTTTTATATAGTTTTAAAAAACAAAACAAAAAACACCACAACTAGACTTTGTAAAATGAAGGACTTGTTCTGTAGATACATCAAGCACAACTATGGGCAAGGACGGACTCTGTCCACAGTACAGAATGTGTTAGGGGATTAGAATTAAAGCAAAGCTGCTTGACCAGTGGATGGGGTAGGTAAATTAAAGGCTGTGACGGTGAGCTTTTCATCGGTCCCTGTTCTGCCTTATGTACAACTACTCCAGTGGAACCGCTCTTTGTAAAGGCCACCCTCAGAACCATGTTAAACGAGGGATGGTCCTTGGACAAGGGTTTATGTATAGTACAAATTAGTATACATGTATACACATGTATGGGAATATGAGCGGGGGAAGTTTCAGAAGAAAACAACATTGAAAGAGGCTTGGTCTCTCATTAGCGTGTTCATTCATGAGGGTGGTCTCTAAGGGTTGTCATTCATGAGGGTGGTCTGTTAGGGTGGTCTTTCAATAGTTTCATGAAGGTGGTCTTTCAGGGTGGTCATTCAGGAGGGTGTTCTCTCAGGGTGGTATTCATGAGGGTGGTCTTTGATGAAGGTGGTCTCTCAGGGTGGTCTTTGATGAAGGTGGTCTCTCAGGGTGGTATTCATGAGGGTGGTCTTTGATGAAGGTGGTCTCTCAGGGTGGTCTCTGATGAAGGTGGTCTCTCAGGGTGGTATTCATGAGGGTGGTCTTTGATGAAGGTGGTCTCTCAGGGTGGTCTTTGATGAAGGTGGTCTCTCAGGGTGGTCTTTGATGAAGGTGGTCTCTCAGGGTGGTCTCTGATGAAGGTGGTCTCTCAGGGTGGTCTCTGATGAAGGTGGTCTCTCAGGGTGGCCATTCATGAGGGTGGTCTCTCAGGGTGGTCTTTGAGGGTGGTCTTTCATGAAGGTGGTCTCTCAGGTGATCTTTCACGAGGGTAGTCTTCACGAAGGTATTCTTTCATTAGGTGTTCCCGTCTATAGTCAGTCCCTGATTTGGTGATTATCAGGGGTATTTGCACTGCCATGAAAGAAGGAGAGTACATGTACTTCAATGCGTGTTGATAAACAGGCAGATGTTGTGCTGGAGAGAGAGGTGTTCGATGTGTGGATCAGAATACCATGCATCGATAATGTTGGATCCTGCACATACCCTGACCTGTGCGACAACCTGTCCACCGTCACCTGCCCCCTCTCCTTTGTCCAGCAGAAGGTGCCGTGCCAGTGTCCCTTTCGCAAGGTAGGACAGGCGGTGTCTGCGTCTCTCTCTTAGGACTCGTAGTTGTACTATGGGGCCATTTCGTTTGTCTCCCTTGTCCTTTCTTCTGTGATCACAACTTTTTCTTTTACAGTTTTAGTTCATCTCCCCCATCCAACAGTGTGTGTGCATGTATGCCTGCATGTGTACATATGTCCATACATGCTTGCACGGGTGTATGTTTCAAATGATTTGTATGTTATCTATATATATATATATATATATATATATAGGATGTTGTTTTTTTCAGTGTAAAGCACTTAGGGCCTTAGCTACCCTAGCACTATATAATTTTGCCATTATTATTACTGTATTATTACAGTTTGTGAAAATCTGTGCCTGGTCACAGGATACAGCGTTTACTCTTGGCCATCCCTGAATGGATGCTAGCCATGCTCTGATGCTCTGCTCTGCTCTAGAGGTGAGAACAATGTGCATTGCACTACGCAGCATCCGGCATCGTTCTGGAAGTTCACATCTCTGGAAACTCTAGATGGAAACTCTAGATGGAAACTGTAGATTTGTAACAATCCTGGAAGATGGGTGGTGTGTCTGGAGCACAGGTGATGGCAAACTTCTGATTCATCTCCCAAGTCTGGTGCAGGTGATGGTCAGGTCTGGTCAAGATGGGTGGTGTGTCTGGAGCACAGGTGATGGCAAACTTCTGATTCATCTCCCAAGTCTGGTGCAGGTGATGGTCAGGTCTGGTCAAGATGGGTGGTGTGTCTGGAGCACAGGTGATGACAAACTTCTGATTCATCTCCCAAGTCTGGTGCAGGTGATGGTCAGGTCTGGTCAAGATGGGTGGTGTGTCTGGAGCACAGGTGATGGCAAACTTCTGATTCATCTCCCAAGTCTGGTGCAGGTGATGGTCAGGTCTGGTCAAGATGGGTGGTGTGTCTGGAGCACAGGTGATGGCAAACTTCTGATTCATCTCCCAAGTCTGGTGCAGGTGATGGTCAGGTCTGGTCAAGATGGGTGGTGTGTCTGGAGCACAGGTGATGGCAAACTTCTGATTCATCTCCCAAGTCTGGTGCAGGTGATGGTCAGGTCTGGTCAAGATGGAAAGGCAGCAAGGTGGACCCAGGCTGAGCCAAAGTTGGGTTGTAGCCAGCTGGGATGTCTTCTTCTGTACCGCGTCCAGCTTCAACTGTCTGAAGACTGACGCTTTTAGTGCATGCTTTGTTTTGGTGTTCACATGATCCACAGAACTCTGATGTGGACTACAAGGCCTCTGACATGGACATGCATTAGTGATCTTTTTTACATCCGTATACACGCAGGGAATCTCAGTTCACAGTCTCATCTGAAGGAGTTTTGTAGAGTCTGGACAGAATTTGACTCCAGAGAAATCTCAGGGTGGGCTGAGAGCATGGCAAGTAATGGTCGCCCATCCATGAGGCGACCATGTTTGATTGTTCTTAACTTGGCTTTTGAGAGAGAGTGCTTGTGTTCTGTACCACCGCCAACTCTCCTACTGTGACTGGCCCAGGTTGCAGAGTACCCCCCCCCCTCCCCCCCCAGGCAGCAGATTCAAAGATAGTGGTAGGTGTAGGTTCCATTTTCTTTATGTCTGTATTAAAATGAATAAAAATTTAAATTACATTTCTTCTTTTTTATATGTCATCATTACTGCTGTTGTTGTACCTTAATTTTTTAAATTTTTTAAACCTTTTTTGTTGTTGTTGTTGCTGTTGTTGTGAATGTACACTTGTAGCTTTGCTTACATATTTTTGCCCTTACATATTTTGGTTTTTGTTCTGTTTTTGTTGTTGTTGTTGTTGTTTGTTTTTGTACACCATTGCATAGTCTGCATATATTAATTTTGCATTTGTATGTATGCCTGATGTATGTATATATGGCATATGCCCACACGCTTAAAAACTGAACAGAAAAAGAGTATAAAACAAAAACAAAATCCAAACACATAAACAATTGAAAAGGACACTATTTGTTATGACAAAATGCAACATGTGAATTTTCAGGTGAGCCCCTTTTTGAGCCCCTTTTTGAGCCTACAAAACAACACTTAACAGTTAAATGTTGAAAAATGAGAGGTAGGATACGTGTCTGCTTTGGGCTGAACTTTTTTTCATCCAGCGCTTGGAAGAATGATTGTATAAAAAAACACACGTACAGGTCAGTACCACATAGAGAGCACACACATGAGGGCAAGGAGCAAAACACAACCCACAAACACTGTCAGCTCTTTTAAATCTTCCTTGAAAACCTTTCTCTTTTTAAAAACCATTTCTTCAGTCTTATTGCCCTGATATGCGACTGGTGTGTGTTCATGTGTGTGTGCATGTGCTCGCATGCATCTGTGTGTGTGTGTGTGTGTGTGTGCATTCATGTTGTATGCGTTGAATTTTGACAATATGTATTTGTAAAGAACGTGTAAGTGCTTAGGGCCTGTGCGGGTTAGGCGCTCTAAGTATTCATTATTATTATTATCAAACACAAAATTGTCATGTTTAGTCAGTGAGTCACAGTAGTTAGAACTATAGTTATACTGAAGTAGCAAGCAACAACACTGTGACCATAAAAGTACATCAAGGTCATTGTCTTCTATTCTTTTCTTAGTCTCTTCCTGTTTAAGAGTTTTGACGTGGTATTGGTTTGTCTCTGTTTTCAGGGTACGTGTATGCTGATGAATGGTGATGTTGAAATAAAGGTTTTGTCTCTGTTTTCAGGGTACATATATGCTGATGAATGGTGATGTTGAAATTAAGGTTGGCGGTCCTGTGCCTGTGGGTACCTATCGTGTCACGGCAAACCTCACCGTCTCCGGACAGTTCATTGCCTGCTACTCTGTGATCGCTACCATCACTGAGTGACATTCTGTTTTTTTCTCACCTCTAAGGAACTGACTCTTGTGCCACTGTAACCCTCACCATCTCCAGACAGTTCATTGCCTGCTACTCCATGATTGAATACCATCACTGACTGATAGTTGTTGTTTTGATCTCTCTGACCTGTTTTAAGGAACTGTCTATCTTGTTTCAGTTGCACATTGAACTCTCAACCTCTAACTTTTTATTTACAAATATACTCACAGACAATGCAATTAAAGTTGACATAAAACCGCACAGCAAACTAGAAATGGTTCATGATTGTGAGTTGGATTATTCTATGTTTATACACACACACACACACACACACCACACACACACAACATATATATATATATATATATATATATATATATATATATATATATATATATATATATATATATATATATATATGTACAGTACCTGTGTTGCACAAGTACTTTTTTGAATCTCCCATACAGAATAGAGAATAGCATGTCCCGTGCGTGGGACATAATAGAGTGTTCTGTCTTTTTATTGAATACATCCCCTGAAAGGAGGCAGGGGGAATTTGGAATCTCAGGGCTGTGATTTTATTCCTCATGCCCATCTCCTCTCTTGTTCTTCACTAACAGTAACATAATTAGATGTATCCATCATATTTTTTTTAAACTTTCAAATGCTCTGGTGTTTTGCTTAAGGTTTCACTTTTAGCATCTTGGTTCTTTTTGCTCAGCATCTAGGATCAATGTTGGCACCTTATTTGAATGCAAGCTTCCATGATCCACACAATTTTACATTCCATAAAATGACTTCCAAACTGAGCGTTTTTTACAGTTGATGCACTAAGTGTAGGATGTGTGCAGAAATGGTTGCTACAAGCTTTACAGTTGGTACCTTTCCATTTTCATCATCCGCCATATTTTTTATATATAGAGAGAGATTTGTGTGTGTGTGTGTCCTGGGAATGTTACTCTTGAAATTACTTTTTTCTGAGGAAATCCAACGTAACAGAGTGTATCACTTGCTATAATTTGTATAAATATACTTGTACTTAGTCATATATATATATATATATATATATATATATATATATATATATATATATATATATATATTCACACCTCTGCAGGTGAAGCAGTGCATCTCTAATACTTTCCTCACAGAGAGAAAAAAGCATGTTTCACAGCATGTTTCCTTTTGGAATTGGAGCAAGAATGGTTAATAAGTGTCTGAGAAAACAACTATGACAATGTGATTTTCATTATTTTGAGTGTTCTTTCTTTTTTGGCCGTATACCAAGTTCTCCAGAATGGCTCCATTTCAACAAGACATCCTGGTGACAAACAGCTGCCAATAATAGTGTGGCATTTTTCTTGGATTTTACAGCTTGGATTACATCTGACAGTTGACAGTTCTTTCATGAACCAACTTTTTCTTTAAAGTATTGTTTTTATGTGTGTGTTGTGTGTGTGTGTGTGTGTGTGTGTGTGTGTGTGTTGTTTTCTGTTTTGTTTTTATTGTTTCTTTGTTCCTGATGTACCTGTCTGGCCATTAACTGAATTGCTCATTCATGTGTTAATTGCACTGGACTTTTGATGTTTAAATGGAATATTTGCAGCACATGTTTTTTTTTCAAAGCACTTTATTCTGATGCTATTTTGTACGTATTATTTGGATCTGAACAGCTTTCCAATAAATTTTGTAAAAAAAGTTTCTGTTTCTCTATTCGGTCTCAGTACCATGTTGTGATGATAGCTTTAGTACTGAAGACACAGCATTTGCCGCTGCTGCTCTCTCTCTCTCTCTCTCTCTCTCTCTCTCTCTCTCTCTCTCTCTCTCTCTCTCTCTCTCTCTCTCTCTCTCTCTCTCTCTCTCTCTCTCTCCTGCCGCTTGAACCAAGTTTCTCTCTCTTCCTGCTGAACCAAGTTTCTCTCTCTCTCTCCTCTCTCTCTCTCTCTCTCTCTCCTCTCTCTCTCTCTCTCTCTCTCTCTCTCTCTCTCTCTCTCTCTCTTCCTGCCGCTTGAACCAAGTTTCTCTGTCTTCTTGCTGAACCAAGTTTCTCTCTCTCTCTCTCTCTCTCTCTCTCTCTCTCTCTCTCTCTCTCTCTCTCTCTCTCTGTTGCCTGTGTGAGTGTGTGTCGCACTTCAAGCATCGCTTTCCGGCACCCATCCTCCTTGGGAGGATGTCATCAACCAGAACTTGGAGGTCCGATATGATGTAGGTGTACCAGGCAACTTGACCAAAAAGTCACAAGGGTCAAAGACAAAAACTGTCTTGACTACCCCTGTCAAAGACGCTAATAATAGTAATATGCATGCAACGTCTGAAATATGCGAGTATACATGCGTGTTGAGCATTAACCCTTTCACTGTATTACTGATGCAGTTTCCTCCCCAAAATAAGTCTCCACAAAAGGCTGAGCAGATCAAACTTACTGTTTGGGGAACTTTGTACGGCGTGAAAACTTAAAATAGTCAATCAGGAAGTCGTACGACGTCCTATAAGTAGACGAAAAACACTGCCAGTGACACCATATGACGTACTGGTATGCACAAGTGATAAATTGTTGAACGTTCTTTTTAAATAACCACTGATTTCACACAAAGGATGTTACGTGAACACTTCGCAAATAACAAGCAATTTCACACAAATGATGTTACTCCAACACTCTTCGCAAATAACCAATGATTTCACACAAAGGATGTTACTTGAAAACTCTTCGCAAATAACCGGCAACTTCACGCAAATTATGTTACTTCAACACTCATCGCAAATAACCAATGATTTCACACAAAGGATGTTACTTGAATACTCTTCGCAAATAACCAGCAATTTCACACAAATGACGTTACTTCAACATTCTTCGCAAATAACCAATAATTTCACACAAAGGATTTACTTGAACACTCTTCGGAAATAAACACCGATTTCACACAAATGATGTTACTTCAACACTTCGCAAATAACCAACAATTTTACACAGAGGATGTTACCTGAACACTCTTCGGAAATAACCACTGATTTCACAAAAAGTATGTTACCTGAACACTCTTCGCAAATAACCACCAATGCATGTCATTCCATGGAGAATTACGCCACGGTTATGTAGCCAGCACAGACACCTGTGATACAAAATTATGAGCACACAAAGAGCAAATAAAATCACAGATTTCGTTTGCACAAATAATCTCAAGTCAATAGCCGGACTGCACCGACTGAATCGATCGCACCGGAAAGCAAAACGTTGCGCCTGAACACACGAAACCAGTCAGAATGCAACATGCATCAAAATGAGACACCTGTCAGAATGAAACTTAGATCAAAATGGGACACCTGTCAGTATGCAACTTGCATCAAATTGGGACATCTGTCAGAATGCAACATGCATCAAAATGGGACACCAGTTAGATTCCAACAGACAACATAACGGGACACCAGTCAGACTGCAACAGATAACATAACGGGACACCAGTCAGAATGCAACAGACAACAAAACGGGACACGTCAGAATGCAACAGACAAAAAACGGGACAGCTGTCAGACTGCAACAGACAACAAAACGGGACACCAGTGAGATTGCAACAGACAACAAAACGGGACACCCGTGAGATTGCAACAGACAACAAAACGGGACAGCAGTCAGAATGCAACAGACAAAAAACTGGACAGCAGTCAGACTGCAGCAGACAACAAAACTGGACACCAGTGAGACTGCAACAGACAACAAAACGGGACACCAATGAGACTGCAACAGGCAAGAAAATGGGACACCAGTCAGAATGCAACAGACAACAAAATGGGACACCAGTCAGAATGCAACGGACAACAAAACGGGACACCAGTGAGACTGCAACAGACAACAAAACGAGACACTGGTAAGACTGCAACCAACAAATAGGGACACCAGTGAGACTGCAACAGACAACAAAACGAGACACCAGTGAGACAGCAACAGACAACAAAACGGGACACAGTCAGACTGCAACAGACAACAAAACGGGACACAGTCAGACTACAAAAGACAACAAAACGAGACGGGAGTCTGACTGCGACAGGCAATGAAAACGTTTTGGGGCGTTACGGCACTTCGCTCTAGCTGTGAGTTCCGATCTGGCAGGAAAACACACCGGCTTGATTTAATCGTAAGAGGACTTCTTAAGATCACATACAAACCAGTGTGTCTCCATGCCAGTGGAAAGACTTTGCGGGCTGCACACCCCCTGTGGCCATTGGCATCACACATTCCGAGCATCGCTTTCCGGCACCTTCCTCCAAACTCTGCCAGAACTGGTTACACCACTGAAAGGGCGCTCTTTATTTTCGCACAGCTGTCCACCAACGCTGTCGGCGCCCCCCGAAATAATAAGTCTGTGAAAGGAACATAACGGCTAGCGTTTTTTTTTTTTTTGTCATTTTATTTTTTAGTCCAGGCGAGATCAAGAGAAGGGAGATGAGCTGGACTCTCAAGAAGAAGTTAGACTTTCATTTGAGGGTCCAGGGCAGATCGAGAGGAGGGAGGTGGTGCTGGACCCTCAAGAGAGCCCAGAAGAGATCAAGAGCAGGGGGGTGGAGCTGGGATCAGAAAGTTAGGCTTGTCTTTTGCTTCAGTTGTTCCTCAACGGCGGAGCTATGGACATTGTCCTTGTGACTCTGTTCCGCACAGCAGTTGAAACAGCAATTGCGTTGTACACCGGTTGCTACGTAATGGTGAGGTCCCCACTGCCTTAACATAGATGTTGTTGAAGCAGCGCTCGGTCGAGACACTCACTCTTTCTTCCCCCCCCCCCCCCCCCCATTCCCCCCTTTCCCAGTCCCTAATAAGCCATCTCGCTTCTGTGAACGTAAAGCAATATGTTGACTTACTTACAAAACGGCAAAGCACCACGTTAACACGAGGCGCGTCCGCCCTAGGTAAAAAAAGAAGAAAGAAGATATGATTTTCCTTCACGTCGGCGTGTCCAGGGCAGTAGCCTTGATGGACAGGAGTACAACTGTTCTCAATGACAGTACAGCCGTGGTGGGTGAAGCACGGCAGAGAAGGCTGCTATCACACATCGTGGCCGCACATCATTAACACACAACAACTGCACGGCGACCACCGCACAGACACAACCATTAACTATGGTGTCACAACGGTGTCAAACTTCCGTCTTGGGCATTACCTTTTGGAACATTTTGAGTGGTCAATGAATCAATCAACACCAACGACTGCACGGCGACCACCACACAACCATTAACTATGGTGTCACAATGGTGTCAAACTTCCATCTTGGACATTACCTTTTTGAAAATTGTGGTGGACAATGAATCCATCAGCACACAAGAGGTTAATTAGCGCTCGAAAGACATCACACAAACAAACAACAAAGACCTGAGTCGCCTACGGTAACGCTCACATCGCATGCGAGTAAATACAAAGCACATAAACTCCACCTGAGGTACATCTTCAAAAAAAGTAAAATTTAATGTTTGATGCAATGTATCATGTCTAGATGTATTGGGAATAGGTTTTGTTAGGTACCATCTCATTGTAGTCTTTATTGGAATGAAATGTCAGGTAAATTAGCTTTAAAAAAATGGCCAATGAAGAACATGTTTGAAATATCATACAATATATAACCTACTACTATCATCTCATGAGATTTCCTCAATATTTTGAAATTGTAAGCGTTTGATATATTAAATATGACTTTTTTGTATCCACTCTTTACCTGTATTTTTTAATTGGCAATGTGCTCGTCTAATATGCAGATTGAGTTTTGATAAAATGCGTTTGGTTTAAACAAAATTTTATTCATTCATCGTAATCATAAGCTCAACAAATAAGTACAGGAAACACAAAAGCAGTATGCTTATTTGAGTGTTACCTATAGATAAAATGATAATCACACAGACATTTACGATGGCAAGATGGCACATTGTTGTCAAAACGTCAGAGGCAACAAAACAAACAAAGACCAAAATGACAACAACAAACAAACAAACAAACAAACAAAACAAACAAAATGCGTTTCGCCCCGATACATGCGTCACGGTTGACTGGGCGTTAAAAACTAAACATTTTATCTATCTACCAGCTTAGTCACATTAATATGTGATACTGTTTATTTTA
>JABMCL010000968.1:27500-30000 GCA_018857735.1 Alviniconcha marisindica
AAACATGATATGCGCTGGAATATTTATCCATACCTTCGCTGTCTCAGATAAGCACCTTGGGATCAGCGACTGAAATAATAAACGAATACAGAGTTCACTAATTCATTCATTCATCCCAAGGCACTGTTTCATCCATTCAAACTTTCTACCTCGTTTCCAATCCGCCTCGGCTCTCCTTTCTTCTCAAAAGTTGTGGTCTGTGGATACTGTCGTTGTGACTTTGCCCCCTCACGATTAATGAGAAATTAAAATAGCTTTCCCCCCGTCGCCCATCTTAACCCCTTCACTGCCGTGAGGTCCCTTAAAAACGACCATTAAAAGTGCGAAATTTGGCATTCTTAACCCTTTCACTGCTATGCTTGCCGCGACCGTCACTCGGAAAACGAACTTTAAAATCGTCAAATTTGAAACCGTTAAGGCTTTTTTTGTTGTTGTCCCCCTTCGCATGAGCGCGTGACAGTGTTTCTATCAAAATGCACAGTATTGAAAGTAGATTTTGTTACAGGACCATCAAATACACTGTTTGCAGGCGTGTATGTGTGCACTTTTCTGCCGGGAAATTGTACGGGCTGGGGCAGTGAAGGGGTTAAGCTTTTTTGTTTTCTCTATCGCACTGGCGTGTGAAAGGATTTTCAGCAAAACGCATAGCATTGAAAGTAGATCCGTTATAGGACCGGAAAATATACCGATTTCAGGTGCGTGCGTGCATCTTTCAGCCCGGACATTTTACAGGCTGGGGCAGTGAAGGGGTTAATAATGCAGGAGTCATTTTTATGATGACAAAATAACTTTAGTTATAGTCTCCCTCTGCCCACACCTCCTGGCTTCTCGATTCCCGCCAGTAAGTTCGTAAGTAAACGCTGTGCTTAACGTCCACAGAAACCGTAAGGCTTATCAGGGACGGGGAGAAGCGGGGGAAGGGGGTATGGAGGTGTGGGGAGAGGGAGATTATATACCTATCGCTACACTGTCACCACCAGAATGACTTCTGCATTAAGGTGAGCTGCCCGTCTTAATGCAGAAGTCCTTCTGGTGGTGACAGTGTACCGACAGGTATATAATATACCTCTCCCCCACACCTCCATACCCCTCCCCCCCCCCCAAAAAAAAAAAAGCGCTTATGTTTTCATCATAAATAAGAGAGAGTTGTGAGCCGGTTTGGCCTAGCGGTAAGGCGTTAGGCTGGTAAGCGGAAGGACCTCGGTTCGATACTGCTTCGGCTCTCCTTTCAATTCAAAAAGGTTGTGGTTTGTGGACTCTGTCCTGTGATTTTGTCCATCACTTCCTACTGAAACATTAAAATGGCTCTCATCGCTGCCCATCTTAATGCAGAAGTCATTCTGGTAGTGACAGTGTAGCGATAGGTATCTAGTCTCCCTCTCCCCCCACCTCCATACCCCCTTTCCCCCGTTCTCCCCGTCCCTAATAAGCCTTATGGTTTCTGTGGACGTTAAGCACATGTTTACTTACTTGGAGAGTTTTTCCATCTGCACTGGAACGGAGTACGAGATTGAGTATACACAGAACCACCAGTAACCCAAAAGCGCTTATGTTTCCATCTCAAACAAGAGTGTTTTTTGTTGTTGTTGTTGTTGTTGTTGTTGTTGTTGTTGTTGTTGTTGTGTTTTTTCATCCAGGAACGGAGTACGAGCTTGAGTATACACAGAACCACCGGTAACCCAAAAGCCCTTATGTTTCCATCTCAAACAAGAGCGTTTGTTGTTGTTGTTGTTGTTGTTGTTGTTGTGTTTTTTCATCCAGGAACGGAGTACGAGATTAAGTATACACAGAACCACCGGTAACCCAAAAGCCCTTATGTTTCCATCTCAAACAAGAGTGTTTTTTGTTGTTGTTGTTGTTGTTGTTGTTGTTGTTGTTGTGTTTTTGTTTTTTCATCCAGGAACGGAGTACGAGACTGAGCGTACACAGAACCACCGGTAACCCAAAAGCCCTTATGTTTCCATCTCAAACAAGAGTGTTTTTTGTTGTTGTTGTTGTTGTTGTTGTTGTTGTTGTTGTTGTTGTGTTTTTTCATCCAGGAACGGAGTACGAGCTTGAGTATACACAGAACCACCGGTAACCCAAAAGCCCTTATGTTTCAGGGGTACGAGACTGAGCGCACACAGAACGACCGGTAACCAAAAAGCCCTTACGTTTCCACCTGGAACAAGAGAGAGCTTTTTCATCTGAACTGGAACGGAGGAGTACGAGAATGAGTGTACACACAGAGACAGGATGACAAGTATGGTGGCAGGGTACCATCAAAGAAATGGAAAGCAAAGGTGGGTGGATATCTTGAAAATGATCTTCTCTTTGACTGGCAGCCAGTGACGCGCTTTAAGATGGTTCTCCGGTTGTTGTTGAGTTGGTGGACAGGTTTTTATGCGTTTTTTTCTTTTCTTTTTTCTTTTCTTTTTTCTTTCTTTTCTTTTTCATGAGCATAGTTACTCACACGCAAGTTCCTTCACACCCACAAACCTGTTGTGCACACATGGGAAAA
>JABMCL010000968.1:40000-45000 GCA_018857735.1 Alviniconcha marisindica
TGTGTGTGTGTGTCTGTGTCTGTGTCTGTGTGTCTGTGTGTATTTGCATATGCGTATAATGGAGACTGCTTGACAACTGTTTGTTATGACTAGGTCACTGTGTCTGTTGTAGCCATGTCTTGATGGAGACTGCTTGTGAACTGTTTGTTACGATTTGATCTCTGTTTGATCTCTATGTTGATTGTAGCCATGTCCTGATGGAGACTGCTTGTGAACTGTTTGTTACGATTTGATCTCTGTTTGATCTCTGTGTCTGATTGTAGCCATGTCCTGATGGAGACTGCTTGTGAACTGTTTGTTACGATTTGATCTCTGTTTGATCTCTGTGTCTGATTGTAGCCATGTCCTGATGGAGACTGCTTGTGAACTGTTTGTTACGATTTGATCTCTGTTTGATCTCTGTGTCTGATTGTAGCCATGTCCTGATGGAGACTGCTTGTGAACTGTTTGTTACGATTTGATCTCTGTTTGATCTCTGTGTCTGATTGTAGCCATGTCCTGATGGAGACTACTTGTGAACTGTTTGCTACGATTTGATCTCTGTGTTTGATTGTAGCCATGTCTTGCTGGAGACTACTTGAGAACTGTTTGTTATTCTTTGACCTCTGTGTCTGATTGTAGCCATGTCTTGATGGAGACTGCTTGTGAACTGTTCGTTATTCTTTGACCTCTATGTCTGATTGTAGCCATGTCTTGATGGAGAGTGCTTGTGAACTGTTTGTTATGATGTGATCTCAGTGTCTGATTGTAGCCGTGTCTTGCTGGAGACTACTTGAGAACTGTTTGTTACGACTTGATCTCTGTGTCTGATTGTAGCCGTGTTGTGCTGAGGATTATCTGCGAACTGCTTGTTGGGTCTGATCTTCTGTTGCGCTGACAGCAGCCTTTCTTTGACGAAGACTGTGTCTGACTGTAGCCATGTCTCCCTCGGAGACTACTTGTGAACTGTTACGACCTGATCTGCTCGATGACTGACTGAAGCTGTGCTGTGCTGTGCTGTGCTGAGAACTACCTGCGAGCAGCTTGTTGTGATCTGATCTCCTCTGTGTCTGACAGCAGCTGTTCTGTGACGAAGACTACATAATTCTATAAATGATGTGTACAGCTTGTTGTGACTGTTCTTCTGTCTGTAAGACTGTAGCTGTTCCTTGACTGAGACTACACTGACATATATTAATGATGTGTACTGCTTCTTGTGACTGTCGTTCTCTGTGTCTGACTGTAGCTGTTCTGGATCTGTTCTTCTCTGTGTCTGACTGTAGCTGTTCTGGATCCGTTCTTCTCTGTGTCTGACTATAGCTGTTCTGGGTCTCTTCGGCTTCTCTGTGTCTGACTGTAGCTGTTCTGGATCTGTTCTTCTCTGAGTCTGACTGTAGCTGTTCTGGGTGTGTTCTTCTCTGTGTCTGACTGTAGCTGTTCTGGATCTGTTCTTCTCTGAGTCTGACTGTAGCTGTTCTGGGTGTGTTCTTCTCTGTGTCTGACTGTAGCTGTTCTGGATCTGTTCTTCTCTGTGTCTGACAGTAGTCGTTCTGGATCTGTTCTTCTCTGTGTCTGACTGTAGCTGTTCTGGGTCTGTTCGGCTTCTCTGTGTCTGACTGTAGATGTTCTGGGTCTGTTCTTCTCTGTGTCTGACATAGCTGTTCTGGGTCTGTTCGGCTTCTCTGTGTCTGACAGTAGTTGTTCTGGATCTGTTCTTCTCTGTGTCTGACTGTAGTTGTTCTGGGTCTGTTCTTCTCTGTGTCTGACTGTAGCTGTTGTCGGTCTGCTCTTCTCTGTGTCTGTAGTTGTTCTGGGTCTGTTCCTCTCTGTGTCTGACTGTAGCTGTTCTGGATCTGTTCCTCTCTGTGTCTGTAGTTGTTCTGGGTCTGTTCCTCTCTGTGTCTGACTGTAGTTGTTCTGGATCTGTTCGGCTTCTCTGTGTCTGACTGTAGTTGTTCTGGGTCTGTTCTTCTCTGTATCTGACAGTAGCTGTTCTGGGTCTGTTCTTCTCTGTATCTGACAGTAGCTGTTCTGGATCTGTTCTTCTCTGTATCTGACAGTAGCTGTTCTGGATCTGTTCCTCTCTGTGTCTGTAGCTGTTCTGGATCTGTTCTTCTCTGTGTCTGACTGTAGTTGTTCTGGATCTGTTCTCTGTGTCTGACTGTAGCTGTTCTGGATCTGTTCTTCTCTGTGTCTGACTGTAGATGTTCTGGGTCTGTTCTTCTCTGTATCTGACAGTAGCTGTTCTGGATCTGTTCTTCTCTGTGTCTGTAGCTGTTCTGGATCTGTTCTTTTCTGTGTCTGTAGCTGTTCTGGATCTGTTCTTCTCTGTGTCTGTAGCTGTTCTAGATCTGTTCTTCTCTGTGTCTGACTGTAGTTGTTCTGGGTCTGTTCTCTGTGTCTGACTGTAGCTGTTCTGGGTCTGTTCTTCTCTGTGTCTAACTGTAGCTGTTCTGGGTCTGTTCTTCTCTGTGTCTAACAGTAGTTGTTCGGGATCTGTTCTTCTCTTTGTATGACTGTGGTTGTTCTGTGATGGAAACTACAGAATTGTGTGTACCTCTTGTTCTGGCTGTTCTTCTCTCTGTCTGACTGTCGCTGTTCTGTGACGGAGACTACTTAGGCCTATATAAATTATGCGTATCGCTTTTTGTGGCTGTTCTTCCGTGTCTGATTGTAGCTTTTCCAACATGGGACTACGTCAGTGTGAAGTGTTCATTCTGGTGTGGTCTTCTTTTTGGTGGGAGTTAAATTGCATAGTTTTATTTATTTCTGTCAAATTGTGGCTTCTCGTTGTTAGAAAATAGCGGCGAATTGTTGCTGGTGGCAAGATACCTCTACGCGAACTTTGGTTAATAATAATAATAATAGTAACTCTTATAATTATAGCGCTATACCCGTAAACATTTACGAGCTCGCGACGCTCTACATTATCAGCATCAAAATCCACTTACAATTTTAAAAAAAAGCACAAATACTATAAATGCATACATCAGTATCAACATGACAAAAAGCCAGGATGAAACCAACAAACAAAAAGAAAAAAGAAAGATAAAAAAAAAAAAGAGAAAAAGAAGACGAAGAAGCAGAAGTACTATAAATGCGTACATCAATATTAAAGCATTTCACACACTCAAATAAGCACAAGTTCTATAAATGCATACATCAATGGTTCAAGTCAGTTTCGATGGATGCAGCTCTGACGTTGACCAGTTCTGCCGCGTCTAGAAAGCATAGAAACTTGTATTTCTTGTTGCTACTTTTAAAGAGAAAAAATAAACTGTGCCTATTTTTTTACTTTACCGCTAAAAGCTTACAGTAACACTTATGTTGTTGTTGTTGTTGTTTCACATGAAAAATTAAAAAAGACGGCAAGAACGTGTGTTTGTGTGCATGCACGTGTCGTGCGTGGGGTGTGTTGTGTGCTGGTGTGGTGGTGGGGGGTGTGCGTGTGTGTGCGTGGTGTGTGTTGTGGTGCAGGGGGGACGGTCAGTGCGTGTGGTAGAGGGGGTGTAGAGAAGAGAGAGAGAGAGAAACAACACACACACACACACACACACCACACAACACACACACACACACACACACACACACACAACACACACACACACACACACACACACACACACACACACACACAGAGGAAGGGACCAAACTCTTAAGCATCTAATTCATAGTGAGTCTTTTGACGAGTTTCCCCCCTTGGCATGCTCGTCGTTCGTACAAAGGGCCATCTCCTGCCTGTGGCAATGCTCACTCTCAGCGAGGTAATGCTTATAGGCTACACTTTGATTCGCCTAACCCCTCCCCCACCCTCCACCCCCATCCTATAAGGTTTTACTGTATTCTTCTTCTTCTTTTTCTTCTTCTTATTTTAGCAACCCCTCGAACGTCGATATAATGGTCAACTACGCTGACCGTGGACGAACTTGGAAGCAGAAGAAGAAGAAGAACCGCAAACGACAACAAAGAAGAAAGAAAAAACGAAAAAGCGAACAAACTCGATTTAGCACGAACCACAATTAAATGTCGAAAACAACCCATAAGAAAGAGAAAACAAAACAAACAAAAACATATTTCTGTCCATGCAAGTGTATAAATTCTCCCTCATTCAGTACCCGGATTTGTGTCACAACTGACACGTTCGACAAAGTAGCAATCTGAAACAGAATGAGGCCCAGAGCCCCTGTGCAGAATCCACTAACAAGGGAGATAGTTAGCGCTCAAACAACGACAAAGACCTGTGTCGGAACGGTAACTCACCTGGCATGCGCGTAAATGCAAGGTACATAAATCCACCAGAAGTGGACGTGCCATGTCAGGGGAGAGTACATCTGGTGGAGTTTGTGTACCTTGTATTTACTCGCATGCTAAGTCAGAGTTACCGTAGAAGACATGTTGTTGTACTTGTGTTACGTCTTTCGAGCGATAATTAACTCCCTTCTTTTTTCATTCGATGGCGTTCAGACGTGTTCCATGAAGTACCGCTTTGTGTGACAAGTGACACTTTTGATGGGGTAGCGCTTTGTGTGACAAGTGACGATTTTGATGGGGTAGCGCTTTGTGTGACAAGTGACACTTTTGATGGGGTAGCGCTTTGTGTGACAAGTGACACTTTTGGTGGGGTAGCGTTTTGTGTGACAAGTGACACTTTTGATGGGGTAGCGCTTTGTGTGACAAGTGACACTTTTGATGGGGTAGCGCTTTGTGTGACAAGTGACACTTTTGATGGGGTAGCGCTTTTGTGTGACAAGTGACGATTTTGATGGGGTAGCGCTTTGTGTGACAAGTGACGATTTTGATGGGGTAGCGCTTTGTGTGACAAGTGACACTTTTGGTGGGGTAGCGCTTTGTGTGACAAGTGACACTTTTGATGGGGTAGCGCTTTGTGTGACAAGTGACACGTTTGATGGGGCAGCGTTTTGTGTGACAAGTGACACGTTTGATGGGGCAGCGTTTTGTGTGACAACTGACACGTTTGATGGGGCAGCGTTTTGTGTGACAACTGACACGTTTGATGGGGC
>JABMCL010000968.1:50000-55000 GCA_018857735.1 Alviniconcha marisindica
ACTTACTTACTTACTTACTTACTTACTTACTCACTTACCTACCTACCTACCTACCTACCTACCTACCTACCTACCTACCTACCTACACCTACCTACCTACCTACCTACCTACCTACCTACCTAGTTATTTACTTACCGACTGACTGACTGACTGACTGACTGCTGCTGCTCGCTCGCTCACTCACTCACTCACTCACTCACTCACTCACTACTCACTTACTTACTTACTTACTCATATCATTCTGCTCTTCTTCTTCGGTATCAGTTGTTGTGTGCTGTTTGTGTTACCTGGATGTTCAAAGAGAATGTTCAGTTCTAAAACTGAAGTACGACGCTCTTTTTTTCTGCTTCTTCTTCAGCATCAGTTGCAGTCTGTTGTTTGTGTTACCGAAATGTTCCAAGGGAATGTTCAATTTTAAAACTGAAGTACACGCTGGTCTGTTGTTTGTGTGATCTAAATGTTCAAAGGGAATGTTCAGTTCTAAAACTGATGTACACCTAGCTTTTATAATGACAACAGATACATTATGACCTAGTTCAGCTACTTTGGGAACGTCAGAGCTCAGGAGCTGTGTGAGAGTCGAGGTGGCCGTCCTGGGCTGTCCGTCCTAACGAGCCTTATGGTTTCCGTGGACGTAAAGCAATATTGAACCATGCTCTCGCATTGGTCTCAGCTTGTCCCCAATATGTCAGCCGACATCCGAGGACATTAAGCAACACAACAGCAGCAGTTCGGGAACGTCAGAGCACAGGAGCTGTGTGAAAGTCGAGGTGGACGTCCTGCGCTCTCGTCCCTAATAAGCCTACGGTTTCTGTGGACATAAAGCAACGCTTCAACCAACTTTGGCAACGAGGAAGAGGTACTATACCATGTCACATCGTTCATGTACGTTTGTGATACATACAAGACAATACTATACCACGTCACATCGTTCATGTACATTTGTGGTCCCTACAAGACAATACTATACCACGTCACATCGTTCATGTACGTTTGTGGTCCCTACAAGACAATACTATACCATGTCACATCGTTTATGTACGTTTGTGGTCCCTACAAGACAATACTATACCATGTCACATCGTTCATGTACGTTTGTGATCCCTACAAGACAATACTATATCACGTCACACCGTTCATGTACGTTTGTGATCCCTACAAGACAATACTATACCACGTCACATCGTTCATGTACGTTTGTGATCTTTACAAGACAATACTATACCACGTCACATCGTTCATGTACGTTTGTGATCCCTACAAGACAATACTATACCACGTCACATCGTTCATGTACGTTTGTGATCCCTACAAGACAATACTATACCACGTCACATCGTTTATGTACGTTTGTGGTCCTACAAGACAATACTTACCTGTCACATCGTTCATGTACGTTTGTGATCCCTACAAGACAATACTATACCATGTCACATCGTTCATGTACGTTTGTGATCCCTACAAGACAATATATACCACGTCACATCGTTCATGTACGTTTGAATTCCCTACAAGACAATCTGCACAAAGCGGAACAAGAAGCAAGAATGGACAACAAAGGATACAAAACTCTCCAAATTTTGTGAGCTTCTCTGGGCTGAGATCTGGTTGGGCAATGAGCTTCGTTTTGTCCGAGGTTCGAATACGAACTGTCGTTGCTTTGTTTTAAGATTACTTCTGACCAAGCTTCCGTCTGCTTTTCTGACCTTCTTCGTCTTTACACTCCTTCCGGATAGCTCCGCTCTTCTGCAGACGCTTGGGTGATCAGAATACCATCTTTCCACACTAAGTCCAGAGGCCATGGAACCTACTCCCTGTTTCTATCCGTCACGCTACCTCTGTCAGTTCTCTCAAATCTCCTTTGAAACCCTTTTTATCCTCAAAAGCCTTTTTTCCCGGTTCCATTCCACGTTTTTGTGTACGTGCGTGCTTGTTTGGGGACGGAGAGTCGCTGTGCATGTGTCTGTGTATATGAATCTTGGTTGTCTAAATATATGTACGTATAAAAGAATCTGCCAGCGTTTAGAGCCGTTATGGTTTTATGCGTGCTATGTGCCCATTATTAACGATAATTATTATAAGGTCTCACCCTCCAGTTTGACAATGTTAATGGAAGCAGACACACATGCTCTCCTCTGGATTGCCAGAAGAGATGGCAGTCAGAATACACATGCCACCATCCTCACGGGTTCAATGGGCTTACTACAAAAGGTCAAATGGGAAGCCCAGCCTGCCATGTGTCATCCACCTTAGAGGACCCCGGTGGGGGTACTGCCCTGGACATTCCGAGATAAAGGGATATGACCGAGCAGACAGGTTGGCGTCAAAAGCGACCATCACCACTGGCTTGCGTCTCTGAAGACATAAAGTGTTGAGGAGCTTGAGACGCTACGTGCAGACACAAAGGCAAGGACACCACACCATCGATCGTCTGGATGAGAGAGGCGTAGAAAGAGTAAGGCGCTCGACGACCTTCCTTGACAAGATAGGACCATCGTCAAGCAGACCAACATTAATTTGGAACTGTTTCAAAGGTGACGATGACAGCACTTCAAAGAGACTTGGTGGAAAAAAAATTGACTGGCTTTACCGAGCGTATATATATGATCTTGAACTGAACTTAGTTGATTGTTTCCGAAGACGTAGTGGTAAGTAGAGGTAGGGTACACGGTTGAGCTGCAGGGTGCACGATGGGACTGCAGGGTACAGGATGGGACACGATGGGGCTGCAGGGTACACGATGGGACTGCAGGGTATACGATGGCGCTGCACGGTACACAATAGGACTGCATGGTACACGATGGGACTGCAGGTACACAATAGGACTGCAGGGTACACGATGGCTGTAGGGTACACGATGGGACTGCAGGGTACACGATGGGACTGCAGGGTACACGATGGGACTGCACGGTACACGATGCGGCTGCAGGGTACGCGGTTGAGCTGCAGAGTACACTATGGGACTGCAGGGTATACGATGGGACTGCAGGGTACACGATGGGACTGCAGGGTACACGATGGGGCTGCAAGGTACACGATGGGACTGCAGGGTGCATGATGGGACTACAGGGTACACGGTTCAGCTGCAGGATACACGATGGGACTGCAGGGTACACGATGGGACTGCAGGGTACACGATGGGACTGCAGGGTACACGATGGGACTGCAGGGTACACGATGGGGCTGCATGGTACACGATGGGGCTGCAGGGTACACGATAGGACTGCAGGTACACGATGGGACTGCACGGTACACGATGGGACTGCAGGGTACACGATGGGACTGCAGGGTACACGATGGGACTGCAGGGTACACGATGGGCTGCAGGGTACACGATGGGACTGCAGGGTTACACGATGGTACACGATGGGCTGCAGGGTGCACGATGGGACTGCAGGGTACACGATGGGACTGCAGGGTACATGGACTGCAGGGTACACGGTGGCTGCAGGGTACACGGGTTTAGCTGCAGGGTACACGATGGACTGCAGGTGGCACACGATGGGACTGCAGGGTGCACGATGGGACAGCAGGGTACACGATGGGACAGCAGGGTACACGATGGGACTGCAGGGTACACGATGGGACTGCAGGGTACACGATTGGACACGATGGGACTACAGGGTACACGATGTGGCTGCAGGGTACACAATAGGACTGCAGGGTACACGATAGGGGCTGCACGGGGACACGATAGGGGCTGCAGGGTACACGATGGGACTGCAGGGTACACGATTGGACGTGCTAAGGGTACACGATGGGCTGCAGGGTGCACGATGGGACTGCAGGGTACACGAGGGACTGCAGGGTACACGATGGGCAAGGTACACGATGGGACTGCAGGGTGCATGATGGGACTGCAGGGTACACGATGGGACTGCAGGGTACACGATGGGACTGCAGGGTACACGATGGGGCTGCAAGGTACACGATGGGACTGCAGGGTGCACGATGGGACTGCAGGGTACACGATGGGACTCAGGGAAAGGGACTGCAGGGTACACGATGGGGCAGCAGGGTACACGGGATGGGACGACAGATGGGACTACAGGGTACACGATGGGCTGCAGGGTACACGATGGGACTGCAGGGGTTACACGATGGGACTACAGGGTACACGATGGGCTGCAGGGTACACGATGGGACTGCAGGGTACACGATGGGACTGCAGATTACACGATGGGACTGCAGGATACACGATTGGACTGCAGGGTACACGATGGGACTGCAGGATACACTATGGGGCTGCAGGGTACACGGTGGGACTGCAGGGTACACGGTGGGACTGCAGATTGCATGATGGGACTGCAGGATGCACGATGGGACTGCAGGGTACACGATGTGGCTGCAGGGTACACGATGGGGCTGCAGGGTACACGATAGAGCTGGTACACATAGGGGACGGATAGCCTCCTCCGCCTCGTCCTCTTAACACCTTCTGCTCCTCCTCCTCGTTTTATTCGTCATCTTCCACCTTCCCATCCTCCTCGTCCTGCTCATCCTGTTCCACCACCTTCCGCTCCTCTTTCTCCTCCTCCTCCCCCTTTTTTTACTTCCTCCTTCCCCTCCACTGACCTGCTCCTCCTATAATAGGCCTACTTATTCCTGATCGCAGTGCAGTTGCTGTAGCGTGATGCTAACCGTGCGTGGGTAGGAAGCCCTCGCCTCCTCGCCATCTTCCACCTCTTCCTCCTCCTCTTGTTCCTCCTCGTACACTTCCATCTCTCCCTCCTCCTCCTTCTCGTCCTCCTCCTCCTCCTCTTCCACCTCTTCCTCCTCCTCTTCTTCTTCCTCCTCGTACACTTCCATCTCTCCTTCCTCCTCCTTCTCCTCCTCCTCGTCCTCTTCCACTTCTTACTCCTCCTCCTCTTCTTCTTCTTCCTCGTATTCATCCATCTCTCTTTCCTTCTCCTCCTCCTCTTCCACATGCTCCTCCTCTCCCTCCACTGACCTGCTCCTCCTATAATAGGACTACGTATGCCTGATCGCAGTGCAGTTC
>JABMCL010000968.1:60000-70000 GCA_018857735.1 Alviniconcha marisindica
GGGGTGGTGGGGGGTGGGTACCTATGAATACCGAAGCCGAAGCGAATTGAACCGAGGTCCTTCCACTTACCAGCCTATCGCCTTACCGCCAGGCCAAACCGGTTCATGGGCGATTAACTCCGAAGGCCAACATACGTGTTGCCTCCCCTTTCTCGCCTTGACGCCATTGATAGTCACATCCTTAACAAGGTTCCGCGGTGGCCCGTGGTCTGCGACAAGACTGGGCGTTGTTGCAACGAACGCAATAACGAGTTGTCAACACTGGGTCCGATTGTGTAGTCCCACTTCAGAAGGTTCAAATCCAAACACTCACTTTATCCTCTCTGACACCCTTCCGCTTTCACTTTTTCCGACTGTCTTGGCTAGTTTTGTTACTGTGGACCTTAAACCAACAGCCTCATGTCCCTTTTGTACAAGAACTAATAGACTTACTTTTAATTTGTCAGCTAAAACTAACAGACTGCAGGCCACGCTGCCTGTCGAGGCAGCCGGACGGCGAAAGAAAAAGCCACATTTCTGAGGATTTGGGTTGGAATGAAAATACGTGTCGGTCTGTATTGGAAGAGATGGGGAGGAGAGAGAGGGTGGGGGAGAGGGGAGGGAGAAAGGGGAGGGATGGAAGGAGAAAGACTGAGAGAGATGGAAAGAGAGGGGGGTAAGGGAGGGAGGGAGAAGACTGAGAGAGAGATGGAAAGGGGGGGGTAGGGGAGGGAGGGAGAAAGGACTGAGAGAGATGGAAAGGGGGGGGAGGGGAGGGGAGGGAGGGAGAAAGACTGAGAGAGATGGAAAGGGGGGGGGGGGGAGGGGAGGGAGGAGAAAGACTGAGAGAGAATGGAAAGGGGGGTAGGGAGGGAGGGAGAAAGACTGAGAGAGATGGAAAGGGGGGGGGGAGAGGGAGGGAGGAGAAAGACTGAGAGAGATGGAAAGGGGGTAGGGAGGGAGGGAGAAAGAGAAGGGAAAGGGGGGGAAGGGGGAGGGAGGGAAGAGGAGAGAGATGGAAAGGGGGGGGGGGAGGGAGGGAGAAAGACTGAGAGAGATGGAAAGGGGGGGGGGAGGGGAGGGAGGGGAAAGACTAGAGAGAGATGGAAAGGGGGGGGGGGAGGGAGGGAGGGAGAAAGACTGAAAGAGATGGAAAGGGGGGGGGGGAGGGAGAAAGACTGAGAGAGATGGAAAGAGAGGGGGGAGAGGGAGGGAGGGAGAAAGACTGAGAGAGATGGAAAGAGAGGGGGAGGGGGAGGGAGAAAGACTGAGAGAGGGAAAGAGGAGGGGGGGAGGAGGGGAGGGAGGGAGAAAGACTAGAGAGATGGAAAGGGAGGGGAGGAGGGAGGGAGAAAGGGAGAGAGGAAAGAGAGGGGAGGGGGAGGGGGAGAAAGACTGAGAGAGATGGAAAAAGAGGGGGAGAGGGAGGGAGAAAGACTGAGAGAATGGAAAGGGGGGGAGAGAGGGGGAGGAGAAAGAGAGAAGATGGAAGAGGGGGGGGAGGGGGGAGGGAGGGAGAAAAGACTGAGAGAGATGGAAAGGAGGGAGGGGGGGAGGGGAGGGGGAGAAAGACTGAGAGAGATGGAAAGGGGGGGAGAGAGGGAGGGAGGGAGAAAAGACTGAGAGAGATGGAAAGAGAGGGGAGGGGGGAGGGAGGGAGAAAGACTGAGAGAGATGGAAAGGGGGGGAGAGAGGGAAGGGAGGGAGAAAGACGGGAGAGAGAGGGAAAAGAGGGGGGGAAGGGGAGGGGAAAGGGAGAGAGAGGGAAAAGGGGGGGAGGGGGGGGGGAGAAAGATGAGAGAGATGGAAAGGGGGGGGGGAGGGGGGAGGAGGAGAAAGACTGAGAGAGAGGAAAGGGGGGGGGGGGGGAGGGAGAAAGACTGAGAGAGGAAAGGGGGGGGGGGGGGGTGGGGAAAAAAGATTTGAGAGAGGGGGGGGGGTTTGGGAGAGGGGATGGAGGGAGAAAGACTGAGAGAGATGGAAAGAGACGGGGGAGGACAGAGCGAGAACTTAATATCGAAATCTTTATTTTACAAGGATTTTAGTTTAGGTTCAGTCAGAAGCTAAGAATTAGTCCTTCCCTAAGCTACTGATGATTTTATTATTGTTTTTTAAAATTTTGTTTTGTTTGTTTTTTTCTTTTGGGGGGGGCACATAAAACACCACGCCCCACGCACGCACACACACACACACACACACAAAACCCCACAAAACACACACACACACCCACACAAAACACACACACACACAAAACACACACACACACACTCACACACAAACACACACACACACACACAAACACAAACACACAAAAAAACACCCCGGGCCCACACACAAAAACCACACACACACACACACACACACCCCACACACACGCACCCACGCACGCACCCCACGCGACACACACACACACACAAACACACACAACACACACACACACACAACAACAAACACACACCCCACCACCACAAAAAAAAAAAAAAAAAAAACAAAACACACACAAACAAAAAAAAAACAAAACAACAAAAACCCAAAAGTGAATGAAACAGTGAAAATATTACACATGAACCATAAAAAAGTCCACACAAAATGTGCATGTTCACAGCGCCCGATGCACACATGAATACAGTGCATACATACAGGAGGGGGGGAGGGAGGGGAAAAGGGGGGGGGGGGGGATGGAGATAGAGAGAAGGGGGGGGAGGGAGAGGGAGAAAGGGGGGGGGGGAAAAAGGAAAAAGAGAGACGGGGGAGGAAACGAGGGGAGAGAGAGAGGAGAGGGAGGGCCAGATCTGGGCTCGGCTATGAAGAAATGCCCTCAGGGGCAACCCCCCCTTTTTTTTTGTGTGTGTGTTATGTGTGCGTGTGTGTGTGTGTGTGTGTGTGTGTGTGGGGGTGTGGGGTGCTTTTGGGGCGTGCGTGCGTGCGTGCGTGCGTGCGTGCGTGCGTGCGTGTGTGCGTGTGTGTGTGTTTTGTGTGTGTGTGTGTGTGTGTGTGTTTTGTGTGTGTGTGCGGTTTTTTTTGGTCTGTATCTGTTCTGACAGACTGTCATCATGATTACAAACGTGTACCACTCAAATCTAACTGATTTCGTCCATTATTTGAATGAGTAGGGGAAATGTTACTGACATATAAGCCTGTGCTTTTCGTCTGTAACATAAGTGGGACGAAAGGGGGACGGGGTATCTTGGGGGGGGGGGGGGGGGGGGGGGAGGGAAGCAGCGACAAGATATTGCATTTACGACGTCATCGTCACCATCATTGTCATGAAGGAGAGAGAGAGAGATACACACACACACACACACACACACACACACACACACACACACACACACACACACACACACACACACACACACACACACACACACACACACACACACACACCATGCACGCAGAGAGAGAGAGACAGACAGACAGACAGGGACAGAGACAGAGAGACAGAGAGACAGACAGAGACAGCGAAAGAGAGACGGAGACAGAGAGAAAGAGAGAAGAGGGGAAGGGGTGGGGGGGGGGGAGGAAGAACTGGTTCTTGGATTTATACATCCCATTAACCACACAGGGTCACCTCGCGACGAGAACGAAGAGGGGGAAAAAAAGAGAAGAAAAAAAAAACAAGAAAAAGAAGGAGGAGGAAGAGAAAAAGACGGGAGGGGGAGAAAAAAAAGGCAAGAAAGATAATAAAACCGAAGCAAAGAATGGACAGAAAAAAGAAAAGAAATGAAGAAGAAAAAAAAAAAAGCATCTTTCCTTTCCCGCCAAACATGTTGAGCAGACAGTGACATCACGCATTCCTGAGTGTCACATGACAGCCAAATGAAGACGAGTACGGGGGTCAGGTTTTTTTTTTTTTTTTGGGGGGGGGGGTTGGGGGGGGGGGGGGGGGGGGGTGGAGGGGGAGATGGTCATATCTCCCAGCTGACTCATCAGTGTTTTTGCCACATAAACTTCAAAACTCGGCAGCTATCGTGTCGCTCGTGCTGCATGCATGTAAAATTAAAATTTATTGGAAGTGGGCTTACAGAGAAGTGATATGATGGAGATTAATAAAGTGTGCATATGCACGGCATGGGTTTCAACCCTCCTCCCTTCTTCCCCTCCCCACTTCCTCCCCCCACCCCCGCCACTCCCCCCACTCCCCACCTTCTCCCTCCGCCCCCTTCCTCCGCGGCTCCAAACTACTCATTCCAAACCGAATGTGTGGCTTTTTTTCCCCCTGTTGCTTTCGGAAGTGTTAAGAACTGATACATTAATTTTTTGTGTGTGTGTGTGTGTGTGTGTGTGTGTGTGTGTGTGTGTGTGTGTGTGTGTGTGTGTGTGTGTGTGTGTGTGTGTGTGTGTCGTGTGTGTGTGGTGTGTGTGTGTGTGTGTGTGTGAGTGTGTGTGTGTGTGTGTGTGTGTGTGTGTGTGTGTGTGTGTGTGTGTGTGTGTGTGTGTGTGTGTGTGTGTGTGTCAGTGTTTTGTTTTTTTCTTTTTCTTTTTCTTCTTTTTTCTTTTCTTTTCTTTTCATCAATTACTTCAGAAAATAATAATTAAATCAACAAAGGGACTTAAGAGCGCTCAGGTGACGTCACTCTACGACAAGGGACACGTGCACCAACAGAGGTCTACATCGTCCACAAACTATTTCTTCCGGCAAACGATGAATAAACAAACGGCAGACAAAATGCAGCACAATCAATCAGTAGGCCTAACGGGAAAATGAAAGTTATGAATAAATCTTTTGAACGCAAAGCAGTTGCCTGCGTCGCTCTAACAAGTAGAAGAGATAAAAACGAAGAAAAAAAAGAAAGAAAAAAAAGAGAAGGTAATTGTTAACTTTAGAGTCCTAAACTCATGACATCTGACGTCATTTATGGCGTAATTCTTCGTAGGACTTGCCCTTTTAGGCTCCAGTGGGCATATTTTATGACCTCTGAATGCGCCTCTTGATGCGAAGTTTAATGTAAAGCGGTCGGCTCTGTAATTTTTCTAATTTTTTATATATATTTTTTTGGGGTGTGTGTGTGGGGGGTTGTTGGTTTAAACAGCTTTTTATTATTATTATTATTATTAATGAAAGCATACCAACAAACAATAAGTTTTTGTTTAAACAAAAAATAAAAAATAAAATGACACAATATTTGGGGGAGGGGGGGGGGGTGTCAAACAAATAAACTTATAGGAGACACTCAAAATACCAAGCGTATGATGTGGTGGGTAGGCTAACATTGTAACTAGATTTTGAAAGAGAGAGAGACACAGACAGACAGAGACAAAACAGAGAGACAGAGAGAGAGAGACAGATAGACAGAGAGAGACAGAGACAGAGAGACAGAGAAACAGAGAGAGACAGAAACAGAGACAGAGAAAGTGTAGCGTTTTGTTTTGTTGTTGTTTTGTTTTGCAGTAACAAACTGATACAGTCCAAGCTTATGCAGCCAGGTATGTTCGTTGGTTCGTTTGTTTGTTTGCTTTAAAAAAAGTTTTATCTCATATATACATCGCCCTGATATAACCGCACTGGTTGACTGGGCGTAAAACACCAACTTACTTACTTCCTTATTTCATATATAACAATACATTAACAATGTTGGGCTATTGGGCCGTGCAAAAAGCAAAAATACTTATGTAAGTATTTTTACCGATTTAATCTTTGCTTCAACTACAGCACGTGTCCACGTGTTTTACCCACTTCTTAAAGTCAGTTTTTTAACGTCCTGATATTACCGCACTGGTCACTTACTGTGACTGACTGACTGACTGACTGACTGACTGACTGTGACTGACTGACTGACTGACTTGACTTGACTTGACTTGACTTGACTTGACTTGACTTGACTTACTTGACTTACTTACTTACTTACTTACTTACTTACTTACTTACTTACTTACTTACTTACTTACTTACTTGGACAAGGAAAACACTCAAAAGGATTTTGTTTTGTTCTGGTTTATTTTGCTTTGTTTTTTTAACACTTTCTTCAATTATCTGTTATGTCGTGCCATAATCAGCAAGAAAACTGGAAGCGCACACGTTGCACATGACACATATCCAGTCGGTTGCCACAGAAAAGGTTGAAAGTGTACAGCGGGTGATAGAATTAAAACCTGGTTGAAAAGATCGCTAATTCTGAACCTGTGCATCCATCCCTTCAGGGCCGATCTGAAGGCAAGCAGGGTCGGGGCCGATGGAGCACCTGTGGGAGAGTTTTACACACGTGTTTTGACTGACTGATTGGTTGACTGTTTGGGCGTAACGTATGTAACGTGCACAGAAACCTCATACGCTTTATTAGGGACGGGGGCAAAGGGAAGATCGGGTACCTATGAATAGCTCGTCACAGGCCCTCCGACCCACTAAAGCAAGCAAGACCGCCACAACCAGAACAGTAGATTATTACAGTGGTGGGAAGCCAGCCTGTGCAGAGCAACTTAATCTACACTGCAACTAGCTCTTTCAACAGTTGCGGGGAAAAAAGCCACAAAGATGGCGTTCACGGAACCAGCTGTTGAGAACAACTGAAGCAAACAACTGTCTCTTTCAACAGTTGCGGGGAACCAAAGTCACAAAGATGGTGTCCACGGAATCAGCTGTTGAGAACAACTGAAGCAAACAACTGTCTCTTTCAACAGTTGCGGTGAACAAAGTAACAAAGATGGTGTCCACGGAACCAGCTGTTGAGAACAACTGAAGCAAACAACTGTCCAGCTCACTGCGTGAGAGCCAAGCTCCACCTCCCTTTTCTCACAGTTCCTGGGGCTTTTTCGGGTTTTCAGATGGGCTAGTTCCTTTAAGCTGAGTGGCGTGACCAGTTCCACTTCCCTGTTCACACAGCTCCTGGGTTCTTGAGTGTTTTCAGATGGTCTAGTTTCTTTAAGCTGAGTGACGTGACCAGCTTCACCTCCATGTTCACGGCACAGCTCCTGGGCTCTTGAGTGTTTTCAGATGGTCTAGTTTCTTTAAGCTGAGTGACGTGACCAGCTTCACCTCCATGTTCACACAGCTCCTGGGCTCTTGCGTGTTTTCAGACGGGCTAGTTCCTTTAAGCTGAGTGACGTGACCGGTAAACGTTCGTTGACCGTATTACTGCTGCATACATGTACGATGCGCCGCAGGAGTGTCGCTGCCTCTGTCGCTGTCACCCCTGACAACCCCGCTGACAGGCAGGGGTTCAGTGAGGTCTGCAAAGCACACCGGTGTAGCAGGTCAGAATAACCCCCTAGGCCAAATTATCCCCCGGTTTAAATTGGACAAGTCCATTTTATCACAATAAGAAGAACATGAGAAGAAGAAGAATGTATTTTTGTGTATGTGCTACAGACACACGCACGCACGCACGCACGCACACACACACACACACACACATACTAGTTATAGCTTTATGACTGAGGTGGGATTTCAGAGATGATTTGCCGAAAGATGAGAGTACGTGTGTTGATGACCTAATTTTGCCAGGGAGATTCGTCCAGGCAAACAGTGCAGCGTACGTACCCGTCTAAACCAAAGAATACTCGTACCCCTTGTATGGAGCTTTTTAAGAATCGTTTGTCAGAGTGAACACTTCACGGAGCTCAGGAGCTGTGTAGTAGGAACCCTGCGGTCTCTGTGATCATAGTTCAGGAGCTGTGTGAGAGTCGAGGTGGCCGTCCTGAGCTGTCCGGCCTAACGAGCCTTCTGGTTTCCGTGGACGTAAAGAATTATTGAACCGTGCTTCGGCATTGGTCACAACTTGTCCCTAATATGTCAACTAACATCTCAGGACATTAAGCATCACTTCGTCATATCTGTGACCATGACGTAACATTGATGAAGCGCTTTAACTGTCACACTCAGAGCTCAGGAGCTGTGAGAGAGCCGGTTTGGCCTAGCGGTAAGGCGTTAGGCTGGTAAGCGCAAGGACCTCGGTTCGATACCGCTTCGGCTCTCCTTTCTCTTGAAAAAGGTTGACTTTGTCCACCACTTCCTACTGAAACATTAAAATGGCTCTCATCGCTGCCCATCTTAATGCAGGAATCATTCTGGTGGTGACAGTGTAGCGATAGGTATATAATCTCCCTCTCCCCCCACCTCCATACCCCCTTCCCCCCTTCTCCCCGTCCCTAATAAGCCGTACGGTTTCTGTGGCCGTTAAGCAGCATGTTTACTTACTTCCTTCTTTCAGGAGCTGTGTAAAAGATGGACCTGGACTCCCGTATCTATTGGTGTCTCTACGGTCTCTGTCGTGAGGCAACACTGAAGTAGAAGAAGAAGAAGAAGAAGAAGAGTAAGTACACGTTCGCGAAGTTGAAAGTACAAAGAAGTCGTTGTGTAGTGAATACTTTCTTACGAAGTATGTTATCACTGATGAACAAACCTCCGAAACATACACATATGAACATATTGTAAAATGTTGCTTTTTCAGACAAAACAATACAGTTTTTGTAAGAGTTATTGTTAATGATCAAAGAAAAATACCTGTGACACAGAAGACTGATTTTTCCTGATAACTCTTGCTCTTTCGTACTTGGAATATACTTTTCCTGATAACTCTCGCTCTTACGTACTGGGTATATATATATATATATATATATATATATATATATATATATATATATATATATATATATATATATATATATATATATATATATATATATATTCCCGGGAATAAAATATATATATATATTCCCAGTACGTAAGAGCAAGAGTTATCAGGAAAAGTCAGTCTGTGTGACGGGTTTTGTTTTGCAGTTTTGCAGATCTTTGATCACTAATAATTACTCTTACAAAAACTGTTTTGTATTCTGCACTAGTCTCTTATATACTTATCATAATCGATATTTACTTAACTCACGTAATCAATATCATCATCACTGTTATTACCAACGTCAGCAGCAGCAGCAGCATCAGTTGTAGTGGTATGAAGTATAAGGTGTGTGTGTGCTGGGCGTGTGAAAAATTATTTAGATGCTACTGTACTCTACTTTCCATCATGCAATAATAATAGTAATTTTAATACAATAATTTTAGTACACAAGTCACTAGTAAGTAGCCTGATGTTTTACGCCCAGACAACCAGTACGGTTATATCAGGGAGACACGTGTCAATAAAGAGGCATTATATTGTATGTGTTGCCGGTTACTTCACAACTGATATGAATTTCCACTGTAAATCAAGAGAGGATAAAATGTCCCAGAGGGCCGGGTTTAAAATGGGCTAGTCCATTCTAAACACCGGGGTTTAATACAGTCCTGGGCGATCTTCGGGTACATGATATGTGGCTAGGCCATTCTATACCCGGTATACTTTGGACGGGGTATATTTTGGTTTGGTACACCGGCAAACACGCCTATTTGCGCCAGATTCCGCTTCAAAGTATGCGTGTGTGAGCCTTCGCTTCGTATTAAAGTTTATATCCTAGTATGTGATTTTGTATAATGGCTACACCCGTTTGTGACGTGGTCGTACGTCATCATTGTCGGAAAATTCAGTGTTGGGGAATCATGGAAATACCGTTACACGCGGATGCAGGCGCGCGCGTGCACACACACACACGCGCGCGCACGCGCATACGCACGCACGCACACACACATACACACACACACTCACGCTGTGGCGCGTGGGGGGGAGGGGATTTTGTATGTATGGGATTGTGTGTGTGTGTGTGTGTGTGTGTGTGTGTGTGTGTGTGTGTGTGTGTGTGTGTGTGTGTGTGTGTGTGTGTGTGTTTGCGTATGTTTGCGTATGTTGCGTGGTTGTGTGTGTGTGTGTGTGTGCGTGCGTGCGTGCGTGCGTGCGTGCGTGCGTGGTGTATGTGTGTGTGTGTGTGTGTGTGTGTGTGTGTGTGTGTGTGTGTGTGTTTGCGTGGTTGTGTATGTGCGTGCGTGCGTGCGTGCGTGCGTGCATGCGTGCGTGCGTGTGGTGTGTGTGTGTGTGTGTGTGTGTGTGTGTGCGTGCGTGCGTGCGTGCGTGCGTGCGTGCGTGCGTGCGTGCTGTGTGTGGTGTGTGTGTGTGTGTGTGTGTGTGTGTGTGTGTGTGTGTGTGTGTGTGTGTGT
>JABMCL010000968.1:72500-77500 GCA_018857735.1 Alviniconcha marisindica
GTCGCCAGGTGTTCCAGTCTACACAGACAGCGAGGCATACAGGGATCTAAGGCCTGCTTGTACCTCCTGTCGCCAGGTGTTCCAGACAGTCTACACAGACAGCGAGGCATACAGGGATCTAAGGCCTGCTTATACCTCCTGTCGCCAGGTGTTCCAGACAGTCTACACAGACAGTGAGGCATACAGGGATCTAAGGCCTGCTTGTACCTCCTGTCGCCAGGTGTTCCAGACAGTCTACACAGACAGCGAGGCATACAGGGATCTAAGGCCTACTTGTACCTCCTGTCGCCAGGTGTTCCAGACAGTCTAAACAGACAGCGAGGCATACAGGGATCTAAGGCCTGCCTGTACCTAGTGTCCCCGTGTCTCAGACGGACAGTGTGCATAGACAGCGAGGCCTACAGGGATCTAAGGTCTGCCTGTACCTAGACTGCCGCAACCACGCTGTCTCGGACGCTCGTGCCTCGGGCCATCCCCGCAACAGTTTCTCGGCTACAGACGCATTTGACAGGTTCATGGCGTCATAAAGTTAGGATGTTGTGTCGTCTGATTTCCATATATATAAATACGTTCAGGGATGCGAAACAGATCCTCTGCATCGCCCCATTGCACGCTCCACGCACCACTGCATTCGGCGATGAAAGGTTCTGTCCTCGCTTGCTTAGAAAGACTGTAGAGAGGCAGGACAGCTGATCAAGCGTGACCGTTTGTGGGTCTCGTCACGCCCCTTCTCACTTACTGACTTTGAGCGGATTTTTTGGAGAGAAAAAAAAATTGGATTTTTTTTAAGTTATGAGTTTTGACATCGAGTCTTAGGTTCCTGAATGATCAAACGATGTCTTTCGCATAGGCTTTATAGAATAATATTAATATTAATATTAATAATAATAATGGGTACATAGAACGCCTAACCCGAACAGGCCCTAAGCGCTTACATATTCTTTAACTGTACATGTTTTCCAGATTCAATGCACGCAATACGCAAGGGAGTTAATATATAACAAATCTGTATATACCAACAAACACGGGAGTTGATTAGCGTTCGATAGACGTCACACAAACACAGCAACTAAGACTTGAGTCGCCTACGGTAACTATCACCTGGCATGCGAGTAAATTCGATGTACATAAACTCCACCGCAGATACATTTATATTATTACAGTTTGTCCCTAATAATTATGTCAACCCGACATCCGAGGACATTAAGCCCCACATCATCAACATTTATATTGGTTTCTCCGACACTGTATGATTCCAGCAGTGTCGTAAGCTATCTTTAAACTCACACTTTTCATGCAGTGTGTCGTGATTTTGTTAATGTTTCGTCTTTGTTACATTTGTGGTAACACGGTGTACTTCAGCTTCAAGTTAAAGCAAAGTGTTGTGTTGAACAATTTAATGTACATTGTTACGTTGTTTTTTCCTTTTATTTGTATCGTTCTCGATATTAATTAAGGAGGACAACATCTTAGTCATAATCCTTGTAGGCCTATCATGTGATGGTAGGCCAGTTTCATTCTAAAGTGCAATGGGGCTGTTTCAGCCAGTGACACGGCGCTATAGAAATCTCCACTTATTATTACTACTACTGTTATTATCTGCATCATCTGGCTTCGATCCGAGGCTGTTGACACTGTCATCGTTGACATTTCGGTATCCGTTCCACCCCCGTATTACCGCAGCAGCACGTAAAAGATACTGGCCATTCTGACAAAAGTGCAGGTGGCAGGTTACAGCTAAACACGCATGCACCTAACGTATGTGGCTTTGCATGAAGTGACGTGACATGGTGCATGGTTGTATGGTGTTTGCACAGAACGCGCCCAGTCAGCAGCACTTTCACATGGCACCAGCCATGTAACATCTGAACAGCCCTGTAAGTATACCACAAAACCACAGTCGCTCATTTAGAATCACATGCGACAAAAGCGCAATGAATCTGCTCGAGTAAGTCAGTCAGTCAGTCAGTAACTTGGTGCTTTACGCCCAGTCAACCATTACGGTTATATCAGGGAGATATCTGCTCGAGAGCGGAGAATAGCACTATACATAAGCGAGCGTTATCATCTTATTGTCTCTGGCCAGAAAGCAGGAGATAAGCAAAATGTTTTTTTGGTTGTGTTGAGAGTTCTTCATGACACGACAAACTCCATTATTGAAAACCCCGATGTCGGAGCGCAACTGCTAGAGTAGCGGGTAGCACTGCACGTGCATGTACGGCAGCAGGTATAGGTGTGGGAAACGGCTGCATACGCTACCTTCTCACCCATCATTGGGAAAACTTCACGCTTTTAGATGACGAACGCTAAACACCAGCTCAGTTTGAGATGGTATCTATGCGCTCGCTAACCAACAAACAATCAGAACCCCATGATCGGATACTGCGGACGCAGAAATCAAAATCGGTGTTCGCTATTCTGAGCATTCAGAGCTATCAAAGATGCCTGGAGTAGGTCAGAATGACGTTTTGTGTGCTCTAACCGCTGCCAGAAATTCTGCCTTCGTAATTTCTGCCTTCCTGGTCCATTCAGCTTCATTTTTCTGTGATCCTCTTCAAATATATATGATCCTCTTCAAACATAATGATATATGCGACACGTGCAATGAATCAAACTTTTAACTGTGTCATGATAAGATTGTGTTTTGTCGTGACACGTCTGTCACGGTTGGCTGGATGGTAAGTTGAGAGTCAACCTTAATGAGATTACTGTCCCCAGTATTAATGCAGTTAGTTCTCCGCCGCAGAGAAAACACCATGTTCAATAAATCTCGCAGTACCAACATGTATTTTTGAAGGTAATGAAAAGAAAAAGAACACTCTTCTTTGTTTTTCGTCGTTCTGGCTTTGTTTGTTTGTTTGTTTGTTTGTTTGTTTGTTGTTTGTGGTGGTGGTGGTGGTGGTGGTGATGATGGTGGTGGTGGTGGTGGTGTTTTGTGTTGGCTATAGTTGTAAAGCAAGATCCACGGAACATTTCCCCCCTGATGTTAGCCACTGTGGCTGACTGGGCGCAGAGCACCAGCTAACTAACCACAGTACATGCATTTCTAGACTCAAGCTCGTCAGTTTGCCACCTATTCCAGTTTGATATTTCGACAACAGTCAGTTATTTAGTTATACGTCACGTGACTTTGCCCTGGTGATTTCTAAATCATGTTTATTGTTACTACGGAAACGCGTTTTGCATCTTCAGTGCAAGGAGACGTGGTGCTTAACGTCCACAGAAACCACAAGGCTTACTAGGGACGGGGAGAATGGGGGGAGGGGGTATGGAGGTTGGGGAAGAGGGAGAGGGAGAGTATAAATTATACCTATCGCCACACTGTCCCCACCAGTGCAATGTTTTTCGTGTCTTTTCAAAATTATTGTCCGATTCAAAATGACGTTAAAACCGGAAGAAAAAAATATATCTTTAGGCACATTGCCCAGCCAGTGCTAAAAAGCTTTAAAAGCACAGCATTGAACGATATCATACGTATGTGTACACATAGCAGCTACTGCACTTCATTCATTTTAACACCCGCACTTCCTCCAACGCTCTGTTATCGTACGGGGAAATGTCTCGAATCTGTCACCTCGCCACAAGGCTCTCCGGGTATACATGTGTCTGTCCGCAAACTGTCGGGTGGAAAAAGGTCAAGTGGCAACCGCTACTAGGTTTCGAAAGCAGCCTCCCCGTTTTGGGCAACCTTGAGCTTGCTGGTTGGTTTCGGTCTTTTCCCATGACCTCAGTGCTCAGTCTTAGCCCAGGCGAGATTCTGCGTATGCAGCTGTAATTATACCTTCCAACATGCATTACGAGACGTACGTGCATCGCAGTGGAATCCCTGAAGAGAGACCATCCTGATGAAAGACCACCCTGATGAAAGACCACCATGGTGAGAGACCACCCTGATGAGAGACCACCCTGACAAAAGACCACCCTGCTGAGAGACCACCCTGCTGAGAGACCACCCTGATGAAAGACCACCCTGATAAAAGACCACCCTGACAAAAGACCACCCTGATGAGAGATCGCCCTGATGAGAGACCACACTGATGAGAGACCACCTTGATGAAAGACCACCCTGACAAAAGACCACCCTGATGAGAGATCGCCCTGATGAGAGACCACACTGATGAGAGACCACCCTGACGAAAGACCACACTGATGAGAGTCCACACTGATGAGAGACCACCCTGACAAAAGACCACCCTGATGAGAGATCGCCCTGATGAGAGACCACACTGATGAGAGACCACCCTGACGAAAGACCACACTGATGAGAGACCACAGTGATGAGAGATCGCCCTGACAAAAGACCACCCTCATGAGAGACCACCCTGATATGATGAGAGACCAGCCTGATGAGAGACCACCCTGATGAATGACCACCCTGATGAGAGACACCCTGATAAGAGACACCCTGGCGCAGTGGCTGATGGTCTCTTCGGTCTTTACAGGTCGGAGCGCACGGACGAGCTACTCATAGGTACCTGACCCCCCCCGCCCCCCCCCCACCCCCAGCCCCCACCCCCCTTTCCCCGTCACTAATAAGCCTTACGGTTTCTGCGGACGTAAAGCACCATGAAAGAAAAGGTGTTATCCTGCAATGACAGATACATAGCTGGTTGGTTATCCTGCAAATACAGATACATAGCTGGTTGGTTATCGTGCAATGACAGATACATAGCTGGTTGGTTATCGTGCAATGACAGATACATAGCTGGTTGGTTATCCTACAATGACAGATACATAGCTGGTTGGTGTTTAACCCTTTCACTGCCATGACGTCACTTGAAAACGACCAACTAAAGTACGAAATTTGAAACCCTTAAGTCTTTTTGTCTTCGTTTTCGCACAGGCGAGAGAAATTGATTTTCATCAAAACGCATCGCATTGAAAGTAGCTGTGTTATAGAACCGGAAAATATCCTGGATGCAGGTGCTTCCGTGCATTTCACAAACCCGCGGAAATTTTACAGGCTTGGGCAGTGAAGGGGTTAATGTTGTAACGGTGAT
>JABMCL010000968.1:102500-105000 GCA_018857735.1 Alviniconcha marisindica
GTGTGTGTGTGTGTGTGTGTGTGTGTGTGTGTGTGTGTGTGTTCAGTTATCGAGCTTCCGGCCTAAACTGGCAGGATGATAAAAGCGCCACAGCGCTCACTGCCTGTGATATCCAGTTGTGCTGTCGGTGCATTCGCTAGCTGTGGCCATTGTTCGCTGCACATTAAGCATGGAGGAGTTTTAACTGGCGTGAATGAAAGCACTTCGCTTCGTCTTACTACCTAGGTGATGGGTGTCCGTTACAGTAGGCAGCCGTCACACAGTCATACAACAGCTGCCACCGACCCCAACTACGGTGGACCTCTTTGGTGTCTGGTTACTTCGTAACAGTGTAACACACTGAAACACACACACACACACACACACACACACACACACACGTACGTAGACACGCAGCACACGCACGCACGCACGCACGCACGCACACACACACACACACACACACACACACACACACACACACACACACACACACACACACACACACACATACATACATACACATACGCACACACATGCACACGCAAACCAGAGAGACAGACAGCTAGGTGACCCTGTTCTGGGTTGACGGAACGTTAAACCCAAAGTACAAGAGCTCTCTCTCTCCCTCTCTCTCTCCCCCCCCCCCTTCTCTCTCTCTCCCTCTCTCCCTCTCTCTCTCTCTCTCCCCCCCCCTCTCTCTCTCTCCCCCTCCCCCCCGTCTCTCTCTCTCCCCCCTCTCTCTCTCATATTTTGTAGTTATTATGTAATAGCGCTTCTTCCGCAAAATGTGGAACTAGAGTTAGGGTTAAATGACTGTGGGAATATAGAGCCGTGGGAGCATAGACTAAGAGGCGTGGAAACAGAGGGATGGGAAAATGTAAAACTGTGGGGACATAGTAAAGGTGTGGGAATGTAGGGCCCATGAAAACATAGAAAAGAGTTCGAATATGAAGGCGTAAGTAAGTAAGTAAGTAAGTAACTTGGTGTTTTACGCCCAGTCAAAATATGAAGGCATGCGCGTAGGAATGTAGAACCTTGGGAACATAGAGTTGTAGGAATACAGAAGTGTGGGAATATAGAGCGGTAGGAATATAGAGTTAGAGGTGTGGGTATATACATCCGCGTAACACAAAGGTGTGGGTATATATAGAGCCGTGTAAACAGAGAGGTGTGTGTACACAGAGAGCCACGAAAACATGTAAGTAAGTAAGTAAGTAAGTCGGTGTTTTACGCCCAGTCAACCACGAAAACACAGAGGTGTGGGAAAACAGAGATGCGGAATCATTGACGCGTGAAGTTAACGCTGTCCCTGGCAGACAGTCTCTTTAAATGATTCAGGATTTCTCCTTTTGTGCCGGAGTGGGACTGAGCGCAGCTTCAGACATCGCCACTGTATCCCCGCCTATCTCACATTCCGCAGCGGTGCGAGTGGTCTGCTGCCTTTGGTTACATGTGGTTGAAGCGAAACCAGAGACGGTGGTTATCAGGGCTGTGCAATGTGTACCCTCCGGCTCGTTGGTGGATGTTTACAGAGATGCCGGTTAGGTACACAGGCTTATCAACCACAGAGACCCACATGTCAAACTGCCTTTCAAATCGACGTTATTCTGTAACCGTCTGAATCCCAGCGGCGTATCTGAATAATTATCGTTTTGGAGTCAGAATACTACTGCGGTGTCTTGGAATGGAATGCGTGTGTGTGTGTGTGTGTGTGTGTGTGTGTGTGTGTGTGTGTGTGTGTGTGTGTGTGTGTGTGCGTGTTTGTGTGTGTGAGAGAGAGAGAGTGTATGTGTGTGTGTGTGTGTGTGTGTGTGTGTGTTGTGTGTGTGTGTGTGGTGTGTGTGTGTGTGTGTGTGTGTGTGTGTGTGACAGACAGAGAGCGAGAGAGAGAGAGAGAGTGTGTGGTGTGTGTGTGTGTGTGTGTGTGTGTGTGTGTGTAAGAGCGAGCAAAGAGAGAAGGAGAGAGAGAGAGGAGAAGAAGAGAGAGGGAGAGAGAGAGAGAGGTGTGTGTGGTGTGTGTGTGTGTGTGTGTGTGTGTGTGTGTGTTTTGTGTGCGTGTTTGTGTGTGTGTAACAGAGAGAGAGAGAGAGAGAGAGAGAGAGAGGAGAGAGAGAGAGAGAGAGTGTGTGTGTTGTGTGTGTGTGTGTGTGTGTGTGTGTGTGTGTGTGTGTTTGTATGTGTGTGTGTATGGAGCGAGGAGGGAGAGAGAGAGAGAGAGAGAGAGAGAGAGAGAGAGAGAGAGAGAGAGAGAGAGAGAGGGTGGTGTGTGTGTGTGTGTGTGTGTGTGTGTGTGTGTGTGTGTGTGTGTGTGTGTGTGTGTGTGCGTGTTTAGTTGGTTTCCTAAGTGAAATAGTTTTGCGTAATTAACGACTTAACCGTCAGAATCGAACCCGGGCCGACTGCTTGTTAGGCAAACATGCTGACGCGCTGACGGTGACACCAGTCGAACCTTCAGACGTACAGAAGAGCAGGCCACGTGTCACAGTTCAGGCTGGGAGTCGAAAATCGGGTTTTAAAC
>JABMCL010000968.1:117500-120000 GCA_018857735.1 Alviniconcha marisindica
ATTGTGTCAGTTTACTGCTGTCATGCTTTCTTTGTATTACTGCTAGCACACCACAGTGCAGGAACACTATTTCAGGTCCGTAATGCATTTTTAGGAGGTAGTAATTTCCGGCAAGAGTCGGGCCATAATGGTGACAGTCACAGCAAGGGGTCTGAAACAGAGGACACGGGGTTGTGGCCGAGTGTGGTCGTGTCGGCGGGTAGGGGTTGGACCTACAGCCTTCTTCTTTCGTGTTGGTTTACGTGCACAGAAACCTATGTGCTTATTAGGGACACAGTGATAAGTCGGTGGAGTTTTCACACAGCTCCGGAGCTCTGAGAGAGAGAGAGCCACAGCAGACGACGTGTACAGGTGTAGACTACCTATCACTGAAAACAGGACGTGTACAGGTGTAGACTACCTATCACTGAAAACAGGACGTGTACAGGTGTAGACTACCTATCACTGAAAACAGGCACAGTGAGACACTATCACGAAAACAGGACGTGTACAGGTGGTAGATCTTCACTGAAACGACGTGTACAGGTACACCATCACTGAAAACAGACGACAGGGTAGACTACCTATCACTGAACGACGTGTACAGGTTAGACACCTATCACTGAAAAACTACGGGTAGACTACCTATCACTGAAAACAGGACGTGTACAGGTGTAGACTACCTATCACTGAAAACACGACGTGTACAGGTGTAGACTACCTATCACTGAAAACACCGACGTGTACAGGGTAGACTACCTATCACTGAAAACACGGACGTGTACAGGTGTAGACTACCTATCACTGAAAACAAACGTGACAGGTGTAGTCTACCACACTGAAAACACGACGTGTACAGGTGTAGACTACCTATCGCTGAAAACAGACGTGTACAGGTGTAGACTACCTATCACTGAAAACAACGACGTGTACAGGGTAGACTAACCTATCACTGAAAACACGACGTGTACAGGGGTAGACTACCTATCACTGAAAACACGACGTGTACAGGTGTAGACTACCTATCACTGAAAACACGACGTGTACAGGGGTAGACTACCTATCACTGAAAACACTGCACCTTGCGGCCAAACACGTTAGCGATGGCGCGTTTCTTAGACTGTCAGGCGCCGAGCTGTCTCCGAAGTGGTCCTTCCGAAGCGGTTCTGTCGGTGACCACAGAGATAAAAGACTAGACTGGACTAGAGGGGACAGGGGGGGAAGTTTTTAAAAACAAAGACTAGACTAGACTAGACCAGACCTTCTTTATCACGGTGGCGGGGACCAAGGTTTCAGGACTGGGTTTTAGGCCGGAGAGAGACAGGGAGGTGGGCCTGGGTTCTCCTTCTCTATCTAATCTTTTCCCCGTCCATAATAAACCGTACTGTTTCTGTGAACGTAATTAAAGCACCGTCAAAGAAAAAGAAGGCGGAGAGAGAGAACCCATACCTGACCGTGCACTGTCACCACCAGAATCATTCCGCATTAAGACTGCAAGTGTTGTTTCGGTCGTTGGACTGTTTTACTGATAATAGCCAGCGTCGGGCCCCGGGCGACACTGCGATGCTGACACCGCAGTCACAGAATTAACCCTTTCACTGCCCCCGCCGGTCAGATTTCCGGGCTCAAAAGTGCTCACACGGGCCTGCAAACCATACATTTTCCGGTCCTAGTATAACAACTCTACTTTTGATGCAGTGCGTCTTGGAGCAAAGCCTTTCACATGCTTGGGGAGAAAGAAAAAAAAAAGCTGAAGGATTTCGAATTTCGTACTTCCGTTGGTCGTCTTCAAGCAACGTCGTGGAGGTGAAAGGGTTCATGCAATATTAACTGGACAGCAACAACAACAACAAAAAGGGGGGGGGGGGGGGGGGGGGAGGGGGAGGGGGGGGGGCGGTGTTGGTGTGAAGAGAGGGGAAAACACATCTCGTGCAGCAGCTCGCTATAGCTGTCACAGCCAAACCATCTTTATTGGACAGCCATTCGTACACGTGCAGCAAAATGAAAACGTACGATGCGCCGCCGGAACTTTGACACCGATGTACAGTGACAAATGTTCGGTAGACTGACACACAGCGCAATACAGCCCACGGAGCGGGATAGCGAGTTTGCGCCAAGAAAGGGGCGGATAGTGGTTGCCGGGGGGTGGGTGTGCGGGGGTGGGGGGAGGGGGGGGAGGGGGGTGGGGGGGGGAGAGGGAGTGTAACGGTGGGGGGTGGGGGGAGGAGGAGGGGGGGGGGGGGTGCGTCGTCGCTGAGAAGGCGTCGAAAGCGCCACTCCGGAGCAAGTGCGGGCGAGAGGGGTTCAGCGTGTGCACGCACATGTAACAATATGGGAGGTATAATTGATGGAGACTGGCGCACACATGCGGGGCATATGCACACGAGACGCCTGTTGAGATTCGCCCGGAGATAAGTCGGTAGAGATATACGGTGCTGAGACTGTTTGTCGAGGTCTACGGACTGCGTCGCACAACTGGGTGGCTGGCAGTTTCACTTAGGCCAGGGAGCCGAGATCCGTA
>JABMCL010000968.1:125000-132500 GCA_018857735.1 Alviniconcha marisindica
AGAGTGGGTGTGTGCGTGTGTTTTGTGTGTGCGTGAGGTGTATGTGTGTGAGAGAGAGAGAGAAGGGGGGGGGTCTTGTTCTTTCTGTTTTGAGAAATAAAGAGTACAGGTGAAAGAGAGTGGAGGGGGGAGTGCGGGAGAGAGAGAGAGAGGGGGGGGAGTCAGTTTTGGAGCGGGGCGTTGGGCTTGAGATGGGAGGTGGGGGGTGGGGGTGGGCATGGGGGTGGAGGAGTGAGGTGCTTTTTTTTTTGGGGGGGGGGGGAGGAGGTGTGGGGGGGGGGGGAGAAAAGACAGGGTGGGGCCGCGGTGAACCTGTTTGGAGAAACAGACGTTGTAAATGGCTGGGGATGCTGGCTCGAGTGGAAGCGTTCGCGCCGTGTTGTGCACGGGTGGGGCCTCTTTCAATATTGACACCCGCTTTGGGGAGGCACCTACCCGCTTTGATCGGGGTGTTTGGGCGACGTCATGTCACTCTGCAGCAGCAGCAGCCCCTGACTCCGGTTAAAGGTGCGTGACGTCGCTGTACCTCCATCGCCCACTCAAGTTTGAATTTAGTTTCTCTGAGGAGACAATCACGTAGTCGTGGACCTTTTCCCTTGAAATAGGCTGGTGATTAAACTGACTGATTCGTTATCCAAGCACGTAAAAGGTTAAAAAGAATGCTGATTTATTATGACACAGTATCATAACTGACTGGTTCGTTGTCCAAACACATGAAAGGTTCAAAAGAATGCTTAGTTATTATGACACAGTGTCATAACTCACTGGTTCGTTATCCAAACACATGAAAGGTTCAAAAGAATGCTTATTTATTATGACACAGTGTCATAAACGGTGTCATAATAAATAGGCGTTCTTTTGAAACTTTTATGTGTTTGGATCTCGTTTTAGAATGCTAGCAGTCATTCTTGTTTCAGATTTTTAACTGATTCGTGGATTTCATTTGACCTGATTGGTTAAACTGATTGATTCATTGATTTCATTTGACCTGATTGGTTAAACTGATTGATTCGTTGATTTCATTTGACCTGATTGGTTAAGTAACTGAGTGAGTGAGTGAGTGAATTATCCACCCATTCATCGATTAAATCGTCGTTTTGTTGTTTGGTGTAGTATGCTTGTTTGTTTCTTCTTCTTCTTTGTTGTTTGTTTGTCTGTTTTTGTTTACTTGTTTGTTTGTTGTCACCAAGGGATGGCTGCCGCCGTCCTTTTATTTTTTTTATTTTTATGGTAACCACTTGGGTACTTGAGTACTTCACGATACTTAATTGTGAAGGAATTGGTGGATTAAAATTAATAGTTGTAATGTGTCGGTTACATCCTTTCAACGCCTTGTGTAAATAGTTGATTTGCACTAAAGAAACGGTATGGCACAAAACAGCAGCGTCGATACAAAGCCGTGGCTCTTGAATGGGTTTTTGTTTTTCTTGTTGCTGTGTAGTTTTGTTTGATTTTTGTTGTTGTTGTTGTTGTTGTTGTTGTTGTTGTGTGTGTGCGTGCGTGCGTGCGTGCGTGCGTGCGTGCGTGCCTGTGTGTGTGTGTGTGTGTGTGTGTGTGTGTGTGTGTGTGTGTGTGTATGTGTGTGTTAGTTGTTTTGTGTGTGCGTGCGTGCGTGCGTGCGTGCGTGCGTGTGTTGTGTGTGTGTGTGTGTGTGTGTGTCGTGTGTTAGTGTGTTGGTGTGTGTTGTGTGTGTGTGTGTGTGTGTGTGTGTGTGTTTAGTGTGTGTTGTGTGTGTGTGTGTTAGTGAGTTAGTGTTAGTGTGTGTGTGTGTGTGTGTGTGTGTGTGTGTGTGTGTGTGTGTGTGTGTTAGTGTGGTGTGTGTGTGTGTGTGTGTGTGTGTGTGTTGGGGGTGGGGAGACATGTCTTAGCTGCTTGTGTTGCTGGAAAGAAACGACCTGCTACAAAACAGCATCACGGATAGGGTGCAGTTTTTCTCTCGGTACGTTAAGGGTCACGACAGCGACGGCTGTTGAATTTAATCGAACTGCCCCCCTCCCCCCCTCCCCCCCTCCTCCCCCCCCCCCCCCCCCATCCCCCCATTCAGCTCGAACTTTCCCAGGGTTCTCTGCTGTGTGTTGTCGTTTGTTTCATTGGCTGTGTGTCCACCCAATTTCACTTCCTTCAGATAACATCGATGTCGTTAACATGCCTGTTACAGACTTTGCTTTGACATGATTATTGGTCTTTGTGGCATTTCGACAGGTGTGTGTGTGTGTGTGTGTGTGTGTGTGTGTGTGTGTGTGTGTGTGTGTGTGTGTATGTGTGCGCGCGCGCGTGCGCGCGTACGCTAACCTTTCGCCCCACCCCGAACCCCCCTTAGCGTTCGTCTCCCTGTTCACCGTCTGTCTCTGTCTGTGTCTCTGTCTGTCTCTGCCTGTCCGCCATATTTCTCTTTCTCCATCTGTGTCTCTGTCCTCCGTCTCTCTGTTCTTTGTCCAACGTCTGTCTCTGTCCTCCGTCTGTCTCTGCCTGTCCACCATCTTTGTCTGTCTGTCCTCCGTCTGTCTGTCTCTGCCTTCCGGCTGGCTGTTTCTCTATCCTCCTCCCTTCTCTGTCGGTGTGCATGCGTGCGTCCAGCGCGCGCATTGTGTGTATTTTCTCGCACTCTCGCTCTTTCTGCTCTCGCTCGAGTCCCACCCACCTATATACCCTTTGCATGGCGGCCGCCAGCAGCACGCTCAACAACAAAAAAGCGTTTTTTAATTGGTTTACATTTCACTATTTTCTGTGATCTCCCGCCTCACCAAGCCACGGTGGCTTTGTGTCCGAGGTCGGAGAGTCAACACCGTCAAACCCCGTGGACGTGCGAAGGCTGCCAGCGAACGGTTTAACCTTTCCCCACCCGTCGCCGCCCGGGTCGGCTTACGCCGGCTGAGCGCCACACAGCCGTATGGATTATGTCGAGTTCTCCGTGCTCAGAGGGCAGCGCGTGGCTCGCGCTTTTTGACTGACAGGTTCCGGCCGGGTTTGCGCGTGGCGCGTCACTGTTGTCGGTTTCATCAAGAGATTTTCGACGGTCTGTCACTCACAGTTCGCGCGAGGTGAACTGAAAAGAAAGGCAATCGCGTACGTCTTATATATGTTCTCGGCGGTATGAAAAACAAATAAATAATTATTGAAGTTTGCGAATAAGGCGTTGAGGGAGGTAGGAGGAGGGCGGGGTGGGGAGGGAGGGAGGGAGGGAGGGGGCGGGGGATGGTGTTTTGTCACGTGTTACACGTGTAACACAGAGGAGAAAGACGACCTTCGTGCTGTGTGTCGGAGGAAAAGGTCGACTGTAGTTTCTGCCACCCGACAGTTACGTTGGTTACAGCGTGCACGATCGCTTGGTGAATACTTGAACTGAAGTATTTATGCAGGGTGATTATCTCAGTTACGAGGAGCGCGCGCCTTGGCTGATTGACTTTAGCGGTGTTGCACCGTATTGTTTCACGCTTGCTCTCTCGCCTGTATTTCAGACTGTATCTCTCATACAAGCGGCAGCAGGCTCCTTGAACCCACTCACTGCACGAGGCAGTTCTTTATTTAGTGTCGTGGGGTCAGGAAAACGGGAATAAGGGCACAGTGTGCAGTTGAAATGATGCATGCGTTTGTATTGTACATGTTGTGCGTGAGACACCCTCGGTCTCCCGCGTACTGTCGCCCTGATATAACCGCACTGGTTGACTGGGCTTACAACACCCAATTAATTTGCTTACGTACTCCCGCGTACTAGATTGATGAAAGAAAACTAAACACGCGTCTTGTTTTGTCTTCCTGTTTCACTGACATAAGTGGCGTGGCCCGAGCTGAGATTAGACTATGGCGTCCAAATGAATCATCGTGATTATTCTCTTGTGGGGCAGGTTCCATATTTCACTGTCCGAGAAAAGGTGAAAGCAAGTTGCTTCGTGGCGTCTCGGCCACCAGGGCATCATGTGCAACGTGCCATAAATACTCCATGGAAAAACATACAAACACCACCAGTGTTGCGAAAATTATCTCCATTGTCATGGAAGGACCGTGTCATTGAGAAGACACATCCATCTGTGCCAACCCCCCCCCCTACCCACTAACGTATATATAATTTTATATATATATATATATATATATATATATATCACTCACACACACACGCGCACGCACGCACACACACACACACACACACACACACACACACACACACACACACACACACACACACACACACACACACACACCCAAGGCGAAAACCACCCACCCAGATGTGGTTTTTGCACTGATCCAAGAACATTTACCTCTCGCCACCCTGTCTCAGAGCTCAGGAGCTGTGTGAAGTCGAGGTGGACGTCCTGGCTCCCCCGTCCCTAATGGTCCATTGTGCGGTCTCTGTGGACGTAAAGCAACATTGAACTCGAACCACCTTCTGACTGACGGATGAGCTACCTGCTGATCAGCCAGCACCAGCGTTCAAACACATCAACCGAGACAAGCCCGCGGGCTGTCCAAGTGCCGTTATGATCGAAGTAAAGCATGTGCACTTCCTCTTTGGAAAGTAACGGATCGAACGCCTTTGCGTTTTTGCAGTTCGAAACGCGAGTTCGAACACGCGTTGTTTTGTCTGAGTAATAGCGACAGGTCAGTAAGGACATATATATATATATATATATATATATATATATATATATATAAAATATATATATATATATATATATATATATATAAAGCTCCTCTATGTGTCTCCTTTAAAGCAGCCCACACATTTTCAGGCTTCACAGCTACTGGTAAAACAGTTTTGTTCCTTGAAGCTATCTAGCAGGTCAGAATATAGCTTTACATTTGCCCCTTACACCAGCTGTCTGGAAGTTAGCCTCTGGAATTTCTGCCTTTTTAATTCTTTCAGTTTCTATCTTTCTTTCTTTCTTCTTTTTTGTTTGTTCTAAAGCCCTCTTGAAAGTGGGGTGTACGTGTTATGACAGTGAGTCAGACTTGTGCCTGTAACTTGATAACTTAACGTTTGGCTTAACAAGACAGTGGTGATTGAATGGACGTTAAGTGTCACGCAACTGAGGAACAGTTCTGCGTGAGAAGCAAGTTTGCAGCCCCCTTCAGGTTCGACTGTACGTCGTTTTTTGTTGTTGTTTTTCGAGTTTTTTTCTTTTTTCTTTTCTTTTTCGGACTACGATGCAGTCGTATTTGTACAGTGTGAACCTGTGGTGCAAAACTGTTCAATATGGTTGCCAAGACGGCCGTGGAGCCGAGTTTTACGTGTAGTAGGTGAATGGAAGTGGATCGACAGAGGACAAACGAAGCCAATTGTGGCGTGCAGCCGGTGTGCTGAGGACCGGAGGCTGCGGGTAGTGGGCGCCTGGGTGATGACTGCACGGGTGGCTCGATATATCCGTGCCCGTATTGACCGCTGAATGGCCGCTGCGACGTCTTCGTTACCTGCTAATGGGGAGGCTCTTTTGTTTCTCGCTGGCTCGAGAACCGCTGCTTTATTTTACACGGCCGTTAGCCGCCTTCAGGTCGCAGCCGTTTCTCGTTGTATCGTCCGGGTGTGTGGGTTGGTGGGTGTGGATGTGTGGGTGTGGTGTGGGTGGTGGGGGTGGGAGTGGGAGGTGGGGTAGTGGGGGCGTGGGTGCGTGTGTGGGGGGGGGGTGGGGGTGTTGTGGGGGGGGGGGGGAGGGAGGGGGGAGGGAGGGGAGGGGGGTAGTGGTGTGTGTGTGTGTGTGTGTGTGTGTGTGTGGTGTGTGTGTGTTTGTGAGGGGGGAGGGAGGTTACGAGGGGGGCGTGCGTGCGTGGGTTGGTGGGTGTGGATGTGTGGGTGTGTTGGGGGGTGGGAGGTAGTGGGGGCAGGGGGCGTGGGTGGGCGGTGTTGGGGGGTGGGGGTGGGGTTAGTGTGTGTGGGGGGCGTGTATGTGTGTGGGTGGGGGGAGGGGGGGAGGGGTAGTGTGTGTGTGTGTTTGTGAGGGGGGGAGGGAGGTTACGAGGGGGGCGTGCGTGCGTGTGCGTGTGCGTGTGTGTGTGTGTGTGTGTGTGTGTGTGGTGTGTGTTGTGTGTGTGAGTGTGTATGTGCGTGTGTGTGTGTGTGTGTGTGTGTGTGTGTGTGTGTGTGTGTGGTGTGTGTGTGTGTGTATCTGTGCCAGTCGATTTGTTCATGGCCGGAGAAAATCATTTACACTGACCATATCGCAGATAAGAAGAAGAAAAAAATGCGCATATTTTTTAAGAAGAACAAAAAAGCGCATTTTTTCAGTGAAAGCATCTTTTCAAGCAGCGAACAGACAAATAATCATCACAACGCTGACGGTCAGATTTGTTTCATATCTCCGTCCACCCACCCCAAAAATGTCAGTGGACACGTAGCGTTGTGATGATTATTTGTCTGTTCGCACACACGCACGCACGCGCGCGCGCGCGCACACACACACACACACACACACACACACACACACACACACACACACACACACACACACACACACGCACGCACGCACGCACGCACGCACGCACGGTATTATTTTACTTTCAGCAGACCGGCATGAAGTCGGCAGACTCGCACTCGGCGAACTAGCAAGCTCCCCATTTACACTGTTCCGTTTTTTTGTTTTTGTTTTTGTTTTTAACCCTATTACGCCTTCTACACCATCACGAGTTATGTCATCACTGAAAAATAGACGGCGTCTTTAGTTGTTTTGTGGGTGTGACATTTTGGCGATGAAGCGGGTGGACATTTTTGGCGTGTTTCGGTCATGCGCAGGAGCACCTTGGTGCACTCCTGTGTTTTGCATGCTCATCGCTGAACAAATGGGGGTGGCAGGGTGCACGCAACTGCAAAGGTTTGCCGTGTGCGCTGCATGTGGTGAATGCATACGAGTTCATTGTGACCGTGCATCCTGCGTGGCTGGAAAGGATGCGGCCGGTTTTTCACAGCCCTATTTCTGTCTGCGTGGCGTGACAGGACGTGGCTGGTTTTTCACAGCCCTGTTTCTGTCCTGCTTGGCTTGAAAAGGATGCGGCTGGTTTTTCACAGCCCTGTTTCTGTCTGCATGGCGTGAAGGGACGTGGCTGGTTCTTCACAGCCCTATTTCTGTCTGCTTGGCCTGGTTTTTCACAGCCCTGTTTCTGTCAGCATGCGTCGTCCAGGCGTAAACGAACGTTTAATTCCCCGATGGCTGTTTATTTAGCGAGCAGCTTGATCTGAAGAAGAAAGTTTGATTCCCCGATGGCTGTCTATTTAGCGAGTAACTTGGACTGAAGAAGAAAGCTTGATTGCCCGACGGCTGTCTGTTTAGCGAGCAGGTTGGACTGAAGAAGAAAGTTTGATTCGCAGGCGGCTGCCTATTTAGCGAGCAGCGTGGACTAAAGAAGAAAGTTTGATTCGCAGAGGGCTATTTAACCAGCAGCTGCGACGAAAAAAGAAGAGGAAAGTTTAATTCCCCGATGGCTGTCTGTCTGTTTGGCGAGCAGTTTCTTTTGAAGAAGTTTGACTCTCAGACGGCTGTTTATTTAGTGAGCAATCTGGGCTAAAGAAGAAGA
>JABMCL010000968.1:137500-150000 GCA_018857735.1 Alviniconcha marisindica
GAGTCCAGCGGCTCTCCGCGGGCCGTGTGCTCCTTCCGCCCAGGGTCCTCCTTGCTACGCGCCGCGTTTCCGGCCTGGGTCCTCCTTGCTACGCGCCGCGTTTCCGGCCTGGGTCCTCCTTGCTACGCGCCGCGTTTCCGGCCTGGGTCCTTGCTACACGCCGCGTTTCCGGCCTGGGTCCTCCTTGCTACGCGCCGCGTTTCCGGCCTGGGTCTGGTCTGGGTCCTCCTTGCTACACGCTGTGCTTCCGGTCTGGGTTTGACCTTGCTGGATACATTGCGCTTCCCATCTGGGTCTGGACTGGGTCTCGTGCTTTGTGCACCGCGAGCTTCCGGCCTGGTTTAGTCTGGGTCATTCTGGGTACACGGCGTGCTTCTGGTCTGGGTCTCGGCGTGGCCCTTTTGTACACGGAGCGCTTCCGGCCTGATTTTGGGCCGGGGCATTCTGGGTACACAGTGTGTTTCCGGCCTGATTTTGGGCCAGGTCATTCTGGGTACACAGTGTGTTTCCGGCCTGATTTTGGGCCGGGGCATTCTGAGTACACAGTGTGTTTCCGGCCTGATTTTGGGCCGGGGCATTCTGGGTACACAGTGTGTTTCCGGCCTGATTTTGGGCCGGGGCATTCTGGGTACACAGTGTGTTTCCGGCCAGATTTTGGGCCGGGACATAATGGGTACACGGCGGGCCTCCGGTCCGAGCATGGGCTGGGCTCTGTAGCTGCATGGTGCCCTTTCGGTCTGGGTCTGGCCTGGGTCTATGTGGGTACACGCCTCGTTTCCGGTCTGCGTCTGGCCTGGGTCTATGTGGGTACACGCCTTGCTTTCGGTCTGGGTCTGGCCTGGGTCTATGTGGGTACACGCCTCGCTTCCGGTCAGCGTCTAGGCGGGGTCCTGCTGGGGTCGAACTCTAGGGAAGGGCTTGGTTTGGTTTTGTAGGATGGCTTACTTTGTTGTTCTCCTTGTTCTTCATCTTTCTCTTTTTTTAACATGAGTTATGTGCTTTTAAATCAGGCAGAGGGATGGATGAAGGCAGACGGATGGATGAGTATTTATGTAAGGATGGACACTGACGGATGGGGTTGGGTTGCATACGGACACATCATAAACACAGAAAATGCTGGAAGGAAGGAAGTTGAACATGACGGAAGGGGGACTGAAGAAAGCTCGCTTTTGGCAAGAAAAAAGATTCATGAAACGGAAATGTGCACAGATGTGAACTAAATTGTACACGTTCCGAGTTTCCTTTTTTCTCCTTCTTGTTTTTCTGTTTTTGGTGGCTTTGTTCTTGTGCCCAGTCAACTGATACTCTCATGGGTCCATTCGAAACATGTTTTTACAAGATTTACAGGTGCGATACACAGCAAAGCTCAGGAGCTGTATGAAAGCCGTGGTGGACGTCCTGGGCAAACTCCAAGCACTGGTTTACGACATCCTTCCTTCAACCACTGCCGTATTTAGTTACGCCATAGGGTCCAGAAAACTGTCAGCTAACGAGCAGTTTTTTGTTGGTGCTCAGACAGCAGTAAGTTTGTTACAAACAACTCAAATAAAACAAGGCGTATAATTTATAGCCGCCAACCAAGTTTACACCAGCACAAATAAAACCACAATCGTTTGAATCGAGACGGAACTCTTTTTTTTACCCGGGGTGGATGCGTCTCATGTTTACGTGCGTGCTTTGGCGCTAGGTTGTTTCTCCAGTCATATTAGTACCCGAACCTTTCGAAGGGCGCCGACCGCGTCGGTGGACAGCTGCGCGGAGATAAAGAGTGCCCTTCAGTGGCGTAACTAAATATGGCAGAGTTTGGAGGAAGGTGCCGGAAAGCGGTGCTCGGAGTGTGTGTCCTGGGCTCGCCATCCCTAATGGTCCGGACGGTCCCTGTTGGCGTAAAGCTACATTGAACTTGGTACACAGCAGATCCCACTCGCACTTTCAGCGTCAGGGTGACTGTGGTGGCGCTGCATTTGGTTTGTGTCCGCTGTTAGCGTTACGAAGGAACTGACAAACGATTCCATGATGTTATTTGTCCACAGAAAAACCTATGGTTTATTAGGGACAGGGAAGTGGGGGTAGGGAATGAGAGCCAAGGTCCCCCTCCCTCTTCACACAGCTCCTCAGCTCTGATCCAAGACGCTGACCGACTGTTGGAGCTTAACGTCCACAGAAACCATACGGCGTATTAGGGACGGGGAGAAGGGTGGAGGGAGGGGGTATGGGGGTGAGGGGAGAGGTTGATTATATACCCATCGCTACACTGCCACCGTCAGAATGACTCCTGCATTAAGGTGGGCAGCGATGAGAGCCATTTTAATGTTTTATTAATTGTAAGGGACAAAGTCACAAGACAGTGTCCACAGACCACAACTTTTGAAGAGAGAGGAGAGCCGAAGCGGATTCAAACCGAGGTCCCTCTGCTTACCAGCCTAACACCTTACCGCTAGGCCAAACCGGCTCACTGGGGAGAATGGGGGACAGCTAGGGTTAATGGCTATGTAATGCTCGTCCCAAGCTCTCCGTCCCGCAAAATCGAACAAAACCGCCGCCACCAGAACAATAGACTGCAGAGTTCAGGAGCTGTCTGAAAGTCGAGGTGGCCGTCCGGGGCCTTCCGTCCTAATGAGCCTTACGGTTTCTGCGGACGTAAAGCAACATTGAACCATGCTTAGGCACTGGTCACAGTTTGTCCCTAATATGTCAACCGACCTCCGAGGACATGAAGTTCTGCATCATCATCAACAATAGACATTAAGGTGGTGGGGAGCCGGTCAGTGCAAAGCAGCTTCGCTCTTTCAACGGCTGTGGGGGAACAAAGTCCCAGAGCCCGTGCCCACAACAAACAGCTGTTGAGAACAGTGCGAGGAACGAGTAGGTAGGTAGGTAGGTTGTGTTGCTTAATGTCCTCAGATGTCAGTTGACATATTAGGGACAAGCTGAGACCAATGCCGAAGCACGGTTCAATATAGCTTTACGTCCACGGAAACCAGAAGGCTCGTTAGGACGGACAGCCCAGGACGTCCACCTCGACTCTCACACAGCTCCTGAACTATGGGAACGAGTAGACCGGCGCTTCATTAAGTATACCGTGCGAGCTTCCTGGTCGGTAAAGCGGGTGTCAGCATGTCAACCAAACGGGCGACGGGCGAGAGAAGGGAGGGAGGGGAGGTGGGGAAAAAATAGCCACGCTTCTTTACGGAACTCCTTTTATTTGTGGCCACTGTGCTCCATTGTTGACCCCAGTCCAGCGGGCGACCACCCCCCCCCCCACCCCCCATCCACCCCTCCTTCCCTCCCCCCCCCCCCCCCCCCCCCCCCCACCTCTTCCTCCAAGTCTAGGCTGTGAGTTGGTTTTTGCCGGTTTCTGCGCCCCACGCCTGATGGCTTGTGTCAGGCCGCGTCAGCTTCGCTTGCTGCTGCCTTGACAATTAGACGGCCACCGAGGCGGACTTCGCCTGCCTGCGGGACCTCGGTGTACTGAGACCGGAACAACATGCACGGATTAGCATGGGGGTTGAAAAACCAAGTTGACTTTGCTCTGCCTCTGACCTCGTTTCGTGGCTGCTGCATCCTGTCTGTGATCATCAGAAAGGAGGTGCTGCGTGGGGCGGGGTGTGTGTGTGGGTTGGGGGGGGGGGGGGGGGGAGGGGCGTTGTCCCCAGAACGCACGCGTATACAAGAGTAAACTCGAAATCTCAGAGAGAGAGAGAGAGAGGGGGACCTTTTCACACACACGCACGCACTTACACGCACACAGGCACGCACGCACGCACGCACATACACACACGCGCACGCACGCACGCACATTCACACACGCGCACGCAAGCACGCACACGCACGCACGCACACACACAAACACAGGCACACACAGGCACGCACGCACGCACGCACGCACGCACGCACGCACGCACGCACGCACACACACAACACACACACACACACACACACACACACACACACACACACACACACACACGGTAACTAGAGAGACAAGGATATGGGGCAGGAGAATGGAGAGAAGGAAAAAAAACATGAGATACAGACAGATACACACAGGGCAGGTGCAGTTTTGTGTCCCTAATAAGAAACGAGGGGTCATTAAAAAGAAAGAAAGAAAGAAAGAAAGAAAGAAAGAAAGAAAAAGAAAAGAAAAAAGAAAAAACGTAATGAGAAGGAAAGAGGGCATAGGGCAAGAATAAAATTGTTCTGTGTCCACGTAAATTTCAAAACGCTTCATTTTTTTTTTACAGTCCATGACCATGGGGAATTTTTTCGAGGAAAAGTCTTTGTCGCCTACTTTGAAGCGATTGAAGCCAGATGCCAGAGTAACCTGACTGGACTTTCTAACCGCCCCCCCTCCCGAGTGAGATGGGTTTTTTTTTCTCCCTTTGTTTTGTTTTGTTTTTCAGAGCTCAAGAGCTTGGAAAAAGTCGAGGTGGCCGTCCCGGGTTCCACACCCGTAATAGTCCTTAATATAGTATCTGTGGACGTTAACCAATATTTGAAGATCTAAAAATAAAAAATAAATCAAATGAGCGGTACGAGAAAGATAGTGCTCATCATTGACACATTTTTTCCTTTTCGTCTGTCGGTTAAAAGGGTGGTGCGGAAAGGGAGGTGAATACAGGTGTTTGGCTTCACTGGGATGGAGAACGCTGTGACATGCGTATTTTTGTCGTTGCTGAATTACCACGAGTGAGATGAAGGTCTGTATGACCGCGTGAAGGTTTGTTAGACATTGAAGAAAAGGAGTCTGAGTGTTGACAGGGATGTCGGTGTCCCTCGGACCGACTGTAGATCGTGAAATAATGCTTCTGTAGGCATTGAAAGCGCGCTTGTGAAGACACAGAACTCGCACTTGAGCGCTTTTCCGGACGACAGAAGGTGGGGCGAAGACTTGCGGACGTTGGGAGCCTGGAGGGGAACGCATCATTTCCACATTCGCTTTATCGGAAGTGTTTGATTACGTCCCGTGCATTCTGCCGCTGTGTTTGTTGTGTAGGACCCAGGGTCTCAAACGGTGACCCGTATAGCCAAGGGTGTGTGTGCATCTTCAACGGGGGGAAATGGTTTTTTAAAAATTTAAACGGCCGCTATCCTTTTCATCCTTGAAAAGCAGCAACCCGAGTAGCGCGCTGTCGACTTATTTCAACACTCTTGTTGCACAACCGTTGTCGTTGGGCCCTAATATAAGTTCTGTAATACGAAGACGACTGGGTGATTGTGTAGACGCTGTTTGTCATCCACTGATTCACACACAGAGAGCAGATCGGTCTTGCACTGAGGGACAGAGGCCCATCCCTTGGAAGTTTGTTTCCTTTCGCTTTTTTCAACGAGTCTTGGTTTCAGTCGGCCGTAGACAGCACCTGTCGTGGACAACTTGCTGGCAGTCAGTCGTCTGTACCTGTCTGTTTGCACGTTGCTTGTATTGGTGTTTTGTGTGTGTTTTGCTGCATCTGTAAAGATCTTTAATAAAAGTCCGCACGGGGCCTTGGGCGGGGTCCCGTCCCTAATAAGCCTTACGGTTTCTGTGGACGTTAAGCACCCTGTGTACGTACTTACTTGGGCAGGGCTTTACAGGTTGTCAGAGGCAGTGTCTGAGGTAATGATGATGTTGCGGTGTGCAGCGTGCTTTGAATTATTATTCTCTCCTCCCTCAACCCCCCGCCCCCGCCCCCCACGCCCTCCCGCCACCCTCCGGTCCGCGTCTGGCTTTTGGGGCATCGACAGCGTAGTAAAGAAATGACCCCTCTGTTAATCCTGAAGTAGGTCAGACTGTAGCTTCGTGTACCTCGCCCGCTGCCAGGGAATCTGGCTACCCAATTTCCGCCTTCGTGGTTCTTTTTCGACTTTTATTTTCGCCCCGTCTTCTTCAAGTTTCGTGTGATTTGGTGAATTTTGTTTCGCCTTGAGTGTGACGCGGCGTTACGTGGCGAGTCAGACAGACATGGAGAGAGAGAGACACACACGCACGCACGCACGCACGCACGCACGCACGCACACACGCACGCACGCACGCACGCGCACACACACACACACACACACACACACACACACACACACACACACACACACACGCACGCACGCACGCACGCACGCACGCACGCACGCTTATTTCAGCATCCGTTCCATCCCCGTGCTGCCGCAGTAGCACGTAAAAGATCCCGGTCATTCTGCCAAAAGTGCCTGCGGATGGTTACAGCTACAGTTACAACAGTTGCCACTGTGAAGCGCTTAGGGCACATCTGCAAGTGAGACGCTCGACAAATGTTCATGTAAACAGTGAAACATTCCCAGCCTCGCATACGTCATGTGTTCAAAACGTAAACGTAAAGGCAAGAGAAGGAGGCACGGGTTGGGTGGGTGAAAAGACAGATTCAAATTGGTGTCGTTTTTTGAGATCATTAATATTTTGTTAATTGTTGTATGAGTGGACGAGCGGAGACTGGTGTGCGCATGTCATTGTGTGTGTGTGTGTGTGTGTGTGTGTTGTGTGTGTGTGTGTGTGTGTGTGTGTGTGTGTTCGTGTGTGTGTGTGTGTGTTGTTCGATAGGCGATAATGGTATTAAAGCTACAATATTTAAGGTTTTGTTTGCTGAAATGTGTGTTAATGTGGGTTTTTTGTGATAAGATGTTTGTACAGCGCAGTGAGTTTAACTCTGGTTAAAGAATAGCGCTTTATAAGAATTATTATTATTAAACTGCATTGTAAGCACAAATTAGCCCGAGGTCACCAGCACCCGTAGCGCAGTGGTTAGCGCATCGGACTGCGGGTCGGAAGGTCTTGGGTTCAAATCCCATCAGAGTCATGTGGGATTTTTCAGCCCTGGCCGGCTCCTACCCAGAGCTGGGAGTGCTATGGGCCCAGTGGGAAAGGCTGGAACCGCACAGCCGAGCTTCATCCACTTCATGGATGCGTCTTTGAGAGTGTTGCTCTAATTACTTGACCAACACTGCGGGTGCTGCAGTTTCCGGGCCTGGTTAACACGGGGATAATTATGACAGTAATCGTGGTCTGCGGCCCTGTCAAGTAGTCTCAAACCGCAGTGGACCTCCACAGCATCATCAGCTATCACCTTCATCTTCATCGAAGAAAAAATAGCCTAAGGTCGAGGTTCGCATACTCACTCTATCGCTAAAAATAAAGGCTAACGCCCACCGTCATTATGGCTCCGTACTCTTGCAAGGTCCACCGTCATTATGGCTGCGTACTCTTGCAACGTCCACCGTCATTATGGCTGCGTACTCTTGCAGCGTCCACCGTCATTATGGCTGCGTACTTTTGCAAGGTCCGCCGTGTCAGGAATACATTGAATCCGGCGCCGCGGTGTCAGTAAGGCCTCTGATGACTTTTCCCTGGACACAGTCCAGTTAAACCAGTTCCAGGTCAATGCTGCTTTACGTCCACAGAGACGATAAAGACTACTAGGGACGGGGAGCCCAGGACGGCCACCTCGACTTTCACACAGCTCCTGAGCTCTGTGTGTATGCGAGTTCAGTGTTGCTTTACGTCCACAGAGACCATAAGGACTATTAGGGACGGGGAGCCCAGGACGGCCACCTCAACTTTCACACAGCTCCTCAGCTCAGTGCGTATGCGAGGTCAGTGTTGCTTTACGTCCACACACAGCTCCAGAGCTCTGGTTAAACCGATGATGATGTGGGGCGTAATGTTCTCAGGTGTCGGGCTGACGTATCAGGGACAAACTGTAAGACTGGGCAAGCGAGACAGAAGTCCCTGTGTTTACAGAAGTCTCTTTTTATACAGGTCATGTGACAGCTTAGCGCCGTGCTGTCTGAAACCAAAGCTAAAAACTTTTTTTAAAGGAATAATTATGCGTATTTTAAAAATATATTTTTTTAAATTGTTTTTTATTGCTAAAAGCTTGAAAGTAATTGGATTTTAAACTCATTATGCCTAATGTTTTCCTTGCGACGGTGGTGTAATTTACTCCCCAAGTGTTTTCCAGCGTTACCGTTTCGCTATCTACCCACCGCGCAACATCCGCTAGGGGAAGCAAACATGTTGCGAAATTTACCACTCTGCCGGCCCCACATAAACAAAGGCTTAGTCGTGGTTCTCAGATGGCGACGGTACAAGGTCTGTTGCCCCCCCCCCCCTCCCCCCACCTGCCTCCCCCCCACCTGCCCCCCACCTGCCCCCCATCTGATCCCCTCTCTCTGTCTCTTTGTTTGCTCTCCCTCTCCCCTCTCCCTCCCCCCCCCCCCCCACCACCAATCCCACACCCTTTTCCAAGTTTTGTCTCTGAGGTCTGATTCACAAAAACAAAAACCATGTACGTAGTCCTCATTCGTTTGTCCCAATTACCTATAAAGTGTGACGGATATGAACACACACACACACGCACACATTAGCACGCACTAACACGCACGCACGCACGCACGCACGCACGCACGCACGCACGCACGCACGCACGCACACACACACACACACACACACACACACACACACACAAAACGAAGCAAAAAGAACGGATAATGAAAGTCGTCAATTTTTATGGTCATTGACAAAGTGAGGAGAAAAAGAAAAGAAAAAACACCGAACACGAAAGCCGTTTACTAGTTTTTGTTCTTTAACCAAGAGAGAGAGAGAGAGAGAGAGAGAGAGTCCGTTTTTGATGTGTGCTTTACGAGAGAAAAATCAACAGCGACAAAAATACAAACGGAATCTTTGTCAGTTGAAATATGTCACACACACACACACACACACACACACACACACACACACACACACACACACACACACACACACACACACACACACACACACACACACACACACACACACACACACACACTCCACACACACACACACAGAGGTATTTTTTCCGTTGTTCCTCCCGCCCACCCGCCCCCGCAAATTGCACAGTGAAGGTAAGAATGAAGTAATTGTATTTTTTGTTTTCTAAAAATAATTGTTGTTGTTGCCTTTCATTCGATTTAAAATTGAGAAATGGACTTCCTTGTTATTTTTGTTTTGTTTTTAATTTGTCCTACAATAAGTAATGGAACTTGTTACCAGGTTTTTGTTGTTGTTTGTTCTCCTTCTTCTTCTTTTTTCTTCTTCTTTTTCTCTTATTCTTTTTTCTCCCTAACCTCGGGTGTCGGTTGACATATTAGGGACAAACTGTGACCAATGCCGAAGCACGGTTCAATGTTGCCTTACGTCCACAGAAACCGTAAGGCTCATTAGTAAGGAAAGCCCAGGACGGCCACCTCGACTTTCACACAGCTCCTGAACTCTGTACTGTACGTAAGTCCGTGACTAGAGCCACTTTAATGTTCACAGCGATTACGGCCGACTCGACCCCCTGTACCCATCACCGGCCTAGACTGTTTCCGCTTCCAGCTCTCCCTCTCCCCCTCCCCCCCCCCTCCCCCCCCCCCCCCCCCCCCCCCCTCCCCCCCCACCCCCACCCCACCCTCCGTGCCGGTGTCGCTGGGCGGAGGGGCGGATGTTGGACACGAAAGGAAGATGCGGGTGGGGTGAAGCTGGGCACACGGCTCTTGCGTCGATACCTAACAGCCTGGGTATCCTCTCATCCTCTGCTTTTATCTTTGGGTACATAGAGGCGTGGAGAGCGGAGGGACAGGGGCGGGGTGGTGGGGTGAGGGTGGGGGGTAGCAAAGCTCAGAGCTGTGTGGAAATGGGGTGGGGGGGAAGGGGGTGGGGGGGTGGACGTGGGCTGTCATTTTTTACCTTTCCCCTGTCCGTAATAAACCGTACGTCTGTGGACGTAATAATAATAATGGTAATAATGATAATAATGTACTCTTTAGTGTGCTCTTTCTCCAACGCCAAACTGGAACACGTAGCCCATTACAAAGCAAAGAACTTAAACACAGTTGAGAACTAACTTGCGCACGTGCACATAGACACACACACCACGCACACACGCACACACGCACATACACTCATACACACACACACACACGCACGCACGCACGCACGCACGCACGCACGCACGCACGCACGCACAGAGTCAATAGGATAGCTTACAGAGAGGTGAGGTTCAAAGATGTATAAGATGATTGAAAGATGTGAGTGTGTTGGATGACCTAACTTTGAAAGGTAGACTGTTCCAGACAGACGACGGAGCATAAGAGAAAATATCTGACCAAACGAATGAGGGAAGACAAAGAATGGAAGTATTAGCATCATTGAATGATTGAATCAAGAGACGATCACTTGACAATAGTGAAGATGATTATTATTATTTATGGTTCGCATTTATATAGCGAGCAGACTTACTTCGCTTGAAATGTTTTTCTTGTGTATGCTCGGTTGATGTATTGTTTCCATAATCCACCGAACTCTGACATACAGTCTGTGGGCACGAGAGTTGGCCGGAGAGAGAGAGAGAGAGAGAGAGAGAGAGAGAGAGAGAGAGAGAGAGAGAGAGAGTGATTAAACTTTATTTCTCAACGGTGAAGATATTAACACAAAGGCCGACTCACATATCTGCCGTTGCTACAATACTACTAATAACCAAGACATTCATAGTGAAATATTATGATAGAAGGATATAGACAAATACAGCATCAATTATTTTAACAATAACAGATATAAAAAGAGACAGCTACTGCAACGGAAATGAAAAAGGATAACAGTGAGAAACAACTGGGAGAGAGAGGGTTGTTTTCTGTGGGCGTGGATGGCTGTGGAGAGCCGTGTTGGTGAATACACGATTGAAGGGGATGGGCTTTTTGGACAATCATTTTTCTTTCGTTTCACGCAAATAGCCCGCGGGACAGCCTGCTCGACAATGAAGGTTGGACCAAGCCGTCAGCAAAACAGCGAATCCGAGACGGGCTTCACCCTTTGTAAATGTTCCTGCATCCGTGTGCGACAAGTGTCCTTGGCAAAAACAAGAGTACTGAAAAGGATTTCGTCATGCTTGTACTTAGATAGAGCTCAGGAGCTGTGTGAAAGTCGAGGTGGCCGTCGTGGGTTCCCCGTCCGTAATAGTCCTTATGGTCTCTGTGGACGTAAAGCACCATTGAACTTGAACTAGTTAATTCAGAGCTCCTGAGCTGTGTGAAAGTCGAGGTGGTCGTCCTGGGCTCCCCGTCCCTAATAGTCCTTATGGTCTCTGTGGACGGAAAGCAGCACTTGAAGAAGAAGATTATAGACTTTGCATCGGTTGGGGTGGTGGTACCAGAGGCGCAGAAATTTAGTGTCTACGTTAGTAAACAACCCACAGCTACCAAAGGTTCCCCCCTTTTTAAGCTTGGAGTAGGTCAGAAAGTAGCTTCGCATGCTTGTTCTGATGCCAGGACTTTCGCCAAGTTGACTGCTACTGTTCTTATAAAAAAAACAAAAAACTAAAAAACTATAAAAACAACGACAACTTTTGTGTGTTAATATGAATTTTTAGCTTTCATTTGTGAAATATTACTTGTGCTTTGACGGATTCTTTTGCTCTGGTAGTCCTTCAGGCTTCACGGTTGACTAGGCCTAGTATTTATTATTTTTCTGCTGGACTCGAGTGTGTAATAATAATAACAATAGATTATTTAGGGCGCCCCATCTCGTAAGAGCCCACAGTGCTTACAAAAAACATAAAGATACGTTCATTTGATCACACACGGACGCACGCACACACGCACGCGCGCGCACCAAGAATCTCTCTGCTGGATTTGTTATCAGCTGTAGTTGGTATTGCCCTTGTTGTTGGCGTCAGCTGTAGTTGGTCTTGCCCTTATAGTTGTGGTTGGTATTGCCTTTGTTGTTGTCATCAGTTGTTGTTGGTATTGCCTTTCTTGTTGAGGTTGTATTGCTCTTTTTTGCATCATCTGTGGTTAGTATTGCCCTTGTTGTTGGCATCATCTGTGGTTAGTATTGCCCCTGTTGTTGGCATCAGCTGTAGTTAATATTGCCCCTGTTGTTGTCATCAGCTGTAGTTGATATTGCCCCTGTTGTTGTCATCAGCTGTAGTTGATATTGCCCCTGTTGTTGTCATCAGCTGTAGTTGATATTGCCCCTGTTGTTGTCATCAGCTGTAGTTAATATTGCCCCTGTTGTTGTCATCAGCTGCAGTTGATATTGCCCCTGTTGTTGTCATCAGCTGCAGTTGATATTGCCCCTGTTGTTGTCATCAGCTGCAGTTGATATTGCCCCTGTTGTTGTCATCAGCTGTAGTTGATATTGCCCCTGTTGTTGTCATCAGCTGCAGTTGATATTGCCCCTGTTGTTGTCATCAGCTGCAGTTGATATTGCCCCTGTTGTTGTCATCAGCTGTAGTTGATATTGCCCCTGTTGTTGTCATCAGCTGTAGTTGATATTGCCCCTGTTGTTGTCATCAGCTGTAGTTGATATTGCCCCTGTTGTTGTCATCAGCTGTAGTTGATATTGCCCCTGTTGTTGTCATCAGCTGCTAGTTGATATTGCCCCTGTTGTTGTCATCAGCTGTAGTTGATATTGCCCCTGTTGTTGTCATCAGCTGTAGTTGATATTGCCCCTGTTGTTGTCATCAGCTGTAGTT
>JABMCL010000968.1:152500-177500 GCA_018857735.1 Alviniconcha marisindica
TTCTAAGGTTTTGAGATGCATTTTACAGTGGTTCTCTTTCTAAGGTTTTGAGATGCTCCTTACAGTAGCGTATGTTACCAAAATCGTTCTTTTTTTACAGTGGTTCTCTTTCTAAGGTTTTGAGATGCACCATACAGTGGCGTATGCTACCAAAATCGTTCTCATTCTAGGTTTTGAGATGCACCATACAGTGGCGTATACTGCCTAAGTCGTTCTCTTTCTAAGGTTTTGAGATGCACCATACAGTGGCGTATACTGCCTAAGTCGTTCTCTTTCTAAGGTTTTGAGATGCACCATACAGTGGCGTATACTGCCTAAGTCGTTCTCTTTCTAAGGTTTTGAGATGCACCATACAGTGGCGTATACTGCCTAAGTCGTTCTCTTTCTAAGGTTTTGAGATGCACCATACAGTGGCGTATACTGCCTAAGTCGTTCTCTTTCTAAGGTTTTGAGATGCACCGTACATGATTGGCTGTACGGTGTATATCACCACGCTATACGGTGAGTACCACCGAGCAGTAAAGATCGCCGCAGAAGTACTGAGGCGACACGGCACTGTCGCAAACCGCTCGTCGTCATTTTGTCAAGGAGCGAGCGGTAAGGCGTTAGGCTGGTGGGCGGACGACGTTGGTTCGATTTCCCGCTCGGCTCTCCTTTTTTGTGTGACGTTGCCCCACTTGTGACTGCCCCTCCTGCAACTTTGCCCCTCTTGTGTGACTTTGCCCCTCTTATGTGACTGCAGCTTTGTGACGTTGCCCCTCTGTGACTTTGCCCCTCTTGTGTGACGTTGCCCCTCTGTGACTTTGCCCTTCTTATGTGACCTTGCCCCTCTTATGTGACGGCTGCTTTGTGACTTTGCCCCTCTTATGTGACTTTGCCCCTCTTGTGATTTTGCTCCTCTTATGTGACTTTGCCCCTCTTGTGTAACTTTGCTCCTCTTGTGTGACTTTGCCCCTCTTATGTGACTTTGCCCCTCTTATGTGTTTTTGCCCCACTTGTGTAACTTTGCTCCTCTTATGTGACTTTGCCTCTCTTGTGTAACGTTGCCTCTCTTATGTGACTTTGCCTCTCTTGTGTGACTTTACCCCTCTTGTGTATCTTTGCCCCTCTTACGTGACTTTGCCTCTCGTGACTTGGCCCCTCTTCTGTGACTTTGCCCTTTATGTGACTTTGACCCTCACAATTAATGAAATATTAATACCGCTCTCATCGCCGCCCCTCCCAGTGCAGAAATCATTGTGGTGGTGACAGTGTAGCGTTGGGTATATAGTTCCCCCTCCCCACACCTTCTGGGATCTTGCCAGTGCTTCTTCGGAGACAACTCGGTAACAATCTAACAAACGAACACGCTTATCCATGGAGCGATGTCCTCAGTTTTGTTCTCTCTCTCCCTTCTGTCTGTCTGTCTGTCTGTCTCTCTTTCTCTCTCCCCGCTATCTCTCTCACCCGCTCTCTCTCGCTCTCTCTCCCTCCCTCTCTCTCCCCCCTCCTCTCCCCCCCTCTCTCCTCTCCCCGTCTCTCTGTCTCTATTCTGTCTGTCTGTCTGTCTGTCTGTCTCCCCCTCCCTACCCCCCTCCCCCTCTCCCCCGTTCTGTCTGTCTGTCTGTCTGTCTCTCTCTCTTCTCTCTCTCTCTCTCCACACACCCACACCACACACCACACACACACACACACACACACACACACACACACACACACACACACACACACACACACACACACACACACACACACACACACACACACACACACACACACACACACAACTGCCTATTTGTCAATTGACGAGGCGTTCAACTGCTGAATTACCTGTGTGACTACCTGCTCTCGGGTTGCCTACTGCTGCACCTTGCGTGTACCTCCTTGCAGAAACACATGCATGCACACACGCGCACACCGGCAGATAGAGTGGACGATAGACTTGATAAAAGCCCCAGCGGATGTGTCCGTGTCGGCGTGAGCCGCTTTGGCCTGGCGGTAAGCCGTTAGGATGGGTAAGCAGGAGAATCTCGGTTCGATTCCACTTCGAACCTTACAGTGGCATGCTACCAAAGTCGTTCTCTTTCTAAGAGTTTCCGTGTGCGCCCAGAGGCATCTGTCAGCTAGTCCTTTCTCTTCGAAAGTTGCGATTTCTGGACACTGTCTTGCCGACTTTGCCTTTCACGGTTAGGGGAACACTGACATGGCAAGCCGGAAAAGCTGGCTGTCGTAACTGTAGTTGTTGAAGGTGCGGTATTTCCTCTGACGTAATCAGTCGAATAAATCTTTATTGTTCATATCATACACACGTGATACACATAAACTACATATGATAAACTTAAAAATTATCAATTTTTTTAAGACGTCGACTTTATGGATTAAACAAATCTGCACAGGACATCAGTATATAAAATTCTCTCTCTCTCTCTCTCTCTCTCTCTCTCTCTCTCTCTCTCTCTCCTCCCACACACACACCACACACACACACACACACACACACACACACACACACACACACACCGCTCGCGCGCGAGACACACAACACAATAAAAGCATTGCGTAGAACGCGAGTGTATGGCCACCGTGATAAGATGTGACGCAAAGCGGCCATTGTCCTGTGACGGCTGCTGATGCAGAACAGGCTGAAGCTCCTCCCTGCCCAGGTGCAACGCAGCTGACGGGTGCAGTGATGGATGAAGATGCCACTGGGTGCACACGGAAATTCGTGTACACCCGTGAATAAAAGGCTCTCAGAAACTTCGCATGCATGAGTCAGATTCTATTGTCCAAATTCTAGTCCCTTAAACTGCTTTGTCTTAGAAGATTCAGATATAAGCCAGTATGGGTTGTGTGTTTGTGTGTTGTGTATTGTATGTGTATGTGTGTGTGTGTGTGTGTGTGTGTGTTCACGTGTGACGAAGTTTCTCTGTTGTGTGTCCTCATGTACCTCAAGTAATGACTAGTCCTCATGCACCTTAAATGATAAATGGTCCTGGTGTATTTAAATAATACTGGACTTGGCGTACTGAACTGTAATAAATGGTCCTGGTGTATTTAAATAATACTGGACTTGGCGTACTGAACTGTAATAAATGGTCCTCAGTTACCTTAAATTATAAATGGTCCTCGTGTATCTGAATAGTAGATGGGCTTCGTGTGACTTTAATGAATAGTCATCATTTACCTTAAATTATAAACGGTCCTCGTGTACTTTCGGTCCACTGAACATCTGAAGAAGTAGGAAAGCCGAAGCGGAACCGAACCATAGTCCGTCTGCTTATCGTGAGGGCAAGCCGGCTCACGATATATTTTGTAATTATTTGATTTGTTGTTGTTGTTGTTTTTACTATTTATATTTACTTTTTAAAAAACAAATGGGGGGTGGGGGGGGGGGTGTACAAGTTCAAGTTCGATGCTGCTTTACGTCCACAAAGACCACAAGGACTATTAGGGACGGGGAGCCCAGGACGGCCACCTCGACTTTCACACAGCTCTGGAACTCTGAGACCTTGAGGGAAGGGTTGGGGGAGGGGAGGGGGGTCGGGGGGAGGGGGGGGGGGTATATTTTTTATCGTATTGGTAGGGGTCAGAAATATTAGCAAGTTTTTCAGGGGTGTACAGCGATCGCCGTGCGGGAGACTGTGGGCGTGGCGGAGGGAGGGATGCTCCCCAAACTGCATCATCAGCACGACCGTCAAACTCGGGGGGCAGGTTACGGTAACCCCAGATAAGAACACACCGCCAGGATAACCCACAGAGATAAGACAGAAAAGGTGGGCGGGGTCTCGTGGTCGTCTTGCAACTCTCCCCATCCCCCCCCCCCCCCCCGTCCCGCCCCCGTCCCTGCCCCCGATGCAGGCTGCATGGTTCAGCCTCTGAGTGTGATCCGCCACCGCGTGCCTAGTGAGAAGCGAACTCGAGCACAAAAACAACAACAACAACAACAAAAAGTGTCCCTTGGAAAGCATGAGCCGCTACGGCTGGACGTGGAGCCAGAACTGGTTGGCGACCAGACCGTCAGTGCCGGAGAGGCGACGAGGCAGCCCCGCACACGGCAGGTACACAGACCGTTGACTGTCCGAAAATTGTGAGTACCGCTCACTCACTACTCGCTTCTTTTTTTTTTGTGCATGTTCGTTCTGTTTGTGTGCTGGGCGAAGGGTTGATTTTTTTTCCTGCTGCATTCTTACTGCGTAGTCACCGGGCTTGACGAAGGGCCTGAGACGGTCATTCTGATACAGAGCGTGAAAGCTTGCACACAAAAAACAAAAAACAACAAAACAAGCGTGTGTGTGTGTGTGTGTGTGTGTGTGTGTGTGTGTGTGTGTGTGTGTGTGTGTGTGTGTGATCTCTCTCTGTGTCTCTCCAATCCTTGTAAAATGAAGTTCTTCCTCTCTCTCACACACACTCACTCTGTCTGTCTGTCTGTCTGTCTGTCTCTCTCTCTCTGTCTCTCTGTCTCTCTGTCTCTCTCTCTCTCTCTCTCTCTCTCTGTCTCTCTGTCTCTCCAATCCTTGTAAAATGAAGTTCTCCCTCTCTCTCACACACACTCACTCTGTCTGTCTGTCTGTCTGTCTGTCTGTCTGTCTGTCTGTCTGTCTGTCTCTCTCTCTCTCTCTCTCTCTCTCTCTCTCTCTCTCTCTCTCTCTCTCTCTCTCTCTCTCTCTCTCTCAATCCTTGTAAAATAAGTTCTCTCTCTCACCTCTGTCTGTCTGTCTGTCTGTCTGTCTGTCTGTCTGTCTGGTCTGTCTGTCTTCCTCTCTCTCTCCTCTCTCCTCTCTCTCTCTCTCTACACTCTCTCCAATCCTTGTAAAATGAAGTTCTCTCTCTCTCTCTCTCTCTCTCTCTCTCTCTCTCTCTCTCTCTCTCTCTCTCTCTCTCTCTCTCTCTCTCTCTCTCTCGGGGGAAGGGGGATGTAACTTGAGACCATTTTGTGCCGCCTTTACGTAAAGTTTACTTCACGCAAGAGAACCTTGGCGTTAAACCAGGTAAGCAAGCAAGCTGAACACACGTACTATGGCGTTCGTTAGGTAATAACCGAAGCAGTAGCGTTTGCGTAATAAGGGGCGCGCTGGTTTGTCACCTGCTTAAGGGTGGCTATCAAGGGTGGAGCAGATTATACATGTCCTTTTCCTCGGTTTAAACAGAGATCCTACTCGGCGGAATGTCAGGTAAGTAAACAGAAACCAAGAGGCTTATTAGGGACGGGGAAGGTGGGGGAGGGGGTATGGAGGTGGGTGGTGATGGTGGTGAAGTGTTGCTTAATGTCCTCAGATGTCAGTTGACATATTAGGGACAAGTTGTGACCAATGCCGAAGCACGGTTCAATAATTGTTTACGTCCACGGAAACCAGAAGGCTCGTTAGGACGGACAGCCCAGGACGGCCACCTCGACTCTCACACAGCTCCTGAACTATGAGGAGGTGGGGGAAGAGGGAGAGATTATATACCTATCGCTACACTGTCACCACCAGAGTGACTTCTGCATTAAGGTGGGCAGCGATGAGAGCCATTTTAATGTTTCATTAAGTGCGAGGGACAAAGTCAGAAGACAAAGTCTACAGACCACACTTTTCAAGACTGAGAAAGGAGAGCCGAAGCAGATTCGAACCGAGGCCCCTCTGCTTACCACCGGCGAAGTGTATGATGGTGATGAAGTGATGCTTAATGTCCTCAGATGTCAGTTGACATATTAGGGACAAGTTGTGACCAATGCCGAAGCACGTTGCAATAATTCTTTACGTCCCCGGAAACCAGAAGGCTCGTTAGGACGGACAGTCCAGGACGTCCACCTCGACTCTCACACAGCTCCTGAACTATGGCGAAGTGTATCTGCCATGGACCTATATATACGGTCCATAGTGTCTGCTTTAAGAGTCAGCCCGGCATCCGAGGACATTAATCCCCATATCATCTGTTTTAAGAGACTTCAGAGTTCAGGAGCTGTGTGAAGGTCGAGGTGGCCGTGCTGGGCTCCCGTCCCTAATAAGCTCACAGTTTCTGTGGACATGCAGCAACACTCAGCCAACCTGCTTTAAGATAGGAAGCCGGGTTGCTTGCTTGCTTGCTTTTCCGGTTTAACGCTGAGATTCGCTTGACTGGCACTGGCAGTAAGAAGCCAAAGCGTAGCCATCCTGTTTTCTTCGCCAGTCTAAGCGTGGGCCCGATCTGTGTCAGCCGAAGGAACATGCAGCACGTGTGATGGAATTCTCGGTTCCATTTCGCTGTGCAGTGGGGGGGAATAAGGGCAATTTGGCGAAGGGGCATGTTTTCGTTTTTGTTTTTATCCTTGCTTTTGTTCTTCACCAAACCCGGGCCGATTCTTCCGGGCTCGCCAAAACTGATCGCAGACACCGAGAAACTCCTAGACTAACCTTTATTAATTTTCTTCCCATCTCGTGCTGAAGAAGCGGGAGAGAACTCTCACAGAAATTGGGAGGGGAGGGAAGCGAAATTAGTATCGGTTAAGTGTGTGTGTGTGTGTGTGTGTGGTGTGTGTGTGTGTGTGTGTGGTGTGTGTGTGTGTGTGCTGTGTCGTGTATGTAGGTTGTGTGTGTGTGTGTGGTGTGTGTGTGGGGGTGTGCTGTGGTGTGTATGTGTGTGTGTGTGTGTGTGTGTGTGTGTGTGTGTGTGTGTGTGTGGTGCGTGTGTGTGTTTTGTGTGTGTGTGTGTGTGTGTGTGTGTGTGTGTGTGTGTGTGTGTGTGTGCGTGTTGTGTGTGTGTGTGTGTGTGTGTGTGTGTGTGTGTGTGTGTGTGTGCGTGTGTGTGTGGTGTGTATGTGTGTGTGTGTGTGTGTGTGTGTGTGTGTGTGTGTGTGTGTGTGTGTGTGTGCTGTATGTGTGTGTGTGTGTGTGTGTGTGTGTGTGTGTGTGTGTGTGTGTGAGAGGAGTGAGAGAGAGAGAGAGAGAGAGAGAGAGAGAGAGAGAGAGAGAGAGTTTAGCATCGGTTAAGTTAGCATTTTCCTGATTGCTGAGAACATGTTCTGTGTCGATGGAAGGAAGACAAGGAAGTAAAAACCCTTCTCCTTCGGCTTCTCCTTTTTCTTCTTTGTTCGTCAGTCTGTCTTTGAGTGTGTGTGGGCAAGGCAAGTGATGCGATCAGTTTCTTCAGAACGTCGAGTAGCACCCTCTCTCTGAACATTGACGTCGTTCTGTGTGCTTTGTGTGTGTGGTATTTTTTAACACAAAATTAATACAGTCTGATTCGCTCAGTAAAGGAATTAGCCAATTCAAGGTAGTTTCAGACTTTTTAAAAAAGAAGAAAAAAGTAACAACAAAGAAACAAACACTCAATTTGATCTCCTTGACGTTTGGTCGTTATACTGCGTTCGACTGAACTACGGCCTTTAATCACTGTACACACACATACACACACGCACACACACACACACACACTCCCCAAGCCAGTACTCTATATATCGTCAGTGGTGAACGTGGTGATAGTTGATTGCGGGGAGCTGTTTGTAAACACACACACACACACACACACATACCCGCCCCGCGCCCCCCTCCCCACACACATACACACTCCCCAAGCCAGTACTGTATGTCGTCAGTGGTGCAACCCGGACACCGTGGTGACAGTTGATTGCTGGGAGCTGTTTGTTATACCCCCCCCCCCCCCCTCCCCCCCCCCACCCGCCCTGTTACTAATTTGGGGACGGGAAGGGAGCAGCATGCTGCCGTCTGGGTGACGTCAAAGTCCACACATGCAAGTGAGGTGGCTGGTGTCATGGACCTATATATATATATACAGGTCCATGACTGGTGTGCAAAAGGGCTCAGTGAGTTCCGCGTGGGAGGAATTGATAATACATTTGGGAGGAATTGATAATACCTGTGGGAGGAATTGATAATACATGTGGGAGGAATTGATGACACATATGGGAGGAATTACTGAAACTTGTGGGAGGAATTGATAATACATGTGGGAGGAATTGATAATACATGTGGGAGGAATTGATGATACATGTGCACTGCTGCGCAGGTCTTTAAAAGGAAGCTGGCTGCCTCAGCCAAAGAAGGGATTTATATGGACGTCAGGGTGTTACTTCTTGTGCTCAGCATAGCTTACCATAGACTTATGTATAGGTCCATGTAGCTAACGTAGACTCTGCGACAACAGCTGTATTGTTGTTGTCTTTCTTTCTTTCTTTCCTCTTGTTTTGTTGTTGTTGTTGTTGTTGTTTTACTTTGTTATGTCTCATTTACTGTTAGCTTGGTGAAATTGTTCGTCCGCCATGTATTTGTTGTTTTTCTCAACTGCATGAGCTCACCGCCTCTTGTTTGTTGTTTTTCTCAACTGCATGAGCTCACCGCCTATTATCTGTTGTTTTTCTCAACTGCATGAGCTCACCGCCTATAAGCAGAAAGCTTGTTGGTGAGCCCATAACGATTCATTGTATCTCTATTTTGTCTTGAACAAATTCTTGTTTAAATTAAACCAAGAACCTTTCATTGCTGGTTTTTCGTGGTAAGATCACTGCATCCTTGACATAGTAATCTTAAAGCGAAGAAAAAAATCGCCCACATGTCTTGCGCGACGGTTTGAATGCACAGCGGTGGCCTGTTTGTGGGTATTTCTTTAGATGAGAACCAAGGGATCTCAAAGAAATCAATGGACCTTCACATAAACCTGTCAGGTAAACTTTTTTGCTCCTGAAACTGAAGCCGATCCTTTCTCTTCAGTTCCTTCCCTTCGTTCGGAAGGAACGAACCGGCAGGCAGTAGCTGACCAATCAGGAGGCGACACTGCCTCTGTCTGTCGCTCTGCAATGGACCCCGTGCTAACGTGTCGTGTCTATGCATAGAGTCCATGACTATCCGTTATGGAAACACAACACAATCAGCATAGCGATTTCTTCTACGAATAGGTTATTTTACAACGTTTGTAATTAACACACGCGGCTTAACACGCGGCTTAACACGCTGTCCTAAACTAAGGTCTGACAGTATGGTTTGTATACTACGGTATACAGTACAGTATAAGACACATTGCTTAATATAACTTTTGTATTTTCAGTAGCTGTTCTTTGAGTTTTAAAACATACAGTATGTATTATTGTGAACTGCGATGTGGTTAATGTTCTGCCACGTTTTCATTTCTCTGATTAGATAATAAAGCAATCTAGAATCTTGAATGGGCTGGGTAACAGGGCACTGCCGGTCTTCGATCTTTGGAGGGTGCAGTTGGTTTAAACAAAATTTTATTCATTCATCGTAATCATAAGCTCAACAAATAAGTACAGGAAACACAAAAGCAATATGCTTATTTGAGTGTTACCTATAGATAAAATGATAATCACACAGACATTTACGTGGCAAGATGGCAATTGTTGTCAAAACGTCAGAGGCAAAAAAACCAACAAGACCAAAATGACAACAAAAAACAAACAAACAAGCAAACAAAACAAAAAGCAAAACAATAACAACAAAACGGGAGGAGGGGGTGGGGGTTAAAAAAGCAAAGGGTGTAGTTCATATTGTGTAGTGACCGAGGAGCGTGTTCGGGAGTATTCAGTTCAGTTGGCGATGCGTGGAAAGGTAAGACTCTCTACTGAGGAGTGCGGTCTTGTGTTTTTTAAGACTTAGGAGTGTTGTCCCGTCTTGCGTCCTTTAGGGCTGTGGCGTTATGCGTCTTTCTTTGGATGTGTGGTCTAGTCCTTGAGCTTTGTGGCTCCAAATATGTCACCATAGTCAAAGATGTCCAGGATAAAGACTGGCAGATTACCTCGGTCAGAGACGCTGATGTGTCTCCGAAGACTTACTGGCGGGGACCAAAGGCCCAGTAGATGCGGGAAGACTGAGATTATGCCTGTCGCTACACTGTCACCACCAGAGTGATTCATGCATTAAGAATGGCAGCAGTAAAAGCCATTTTAATGTTTAATTTATTGTTTGGGGCAAAGTCAGAAAGACAGTGTCCATAAACCGCAACTTTCAAAAAGAGAGGAGAGACCAAGCGGAATCGAACCGAGGTCCTCCTGTTTACCAGCCTAACGCCTTACCGCTAGTCCAAACCGACTCACGAACCATGCATGCTTCTTCTTCTTCAAATGTTCCTTTACGTCCACAGAGACCCAATACGTCCACAGAAACAATCAGGTTTACTGGGGACAGGGGAAGAGTGGGACACCGAGGGAATGAGAACCCAGGCCCACCTCCCTGTTCGCACAGCCCCTGAGTTCTGTCGTCCGTCTTCTTCTTCTTCTTTTCGTGGTGCTTTACGTCCACAGAAACAATCACGCTTACTGGGGACAGGGGAAGAGTGGGATACCGAGGGAATGAGAGCCCAGGCCCACCTCCGTGTTCACACAGCCCCTGAGTTCTGTCGTCCGTCTTCTTCTTCTTCTTTTCGTGGTGCTTTACGTCCACAGAAACAATCACGCTTACTGGGGACAGGGGAAGAGTGGGATACCGAGGGAATGAGAGCCCAGGCCCACCTCCGTGTTCACACAGCCCCTGAGGTCTGATGGGACGCCTGCTTTTCGCCCGGTTGCGTGTACTATCGTTTACGCAAACGATCGCTCCTCGTGTGACATCAACTGAGCGCAGACCAGCAGAGCGTTAGCGTGGTGTCAACGAGGACACTTTGATAAAGGGTATTTTTTTAAAATATAAAGTAATGTACACACGGCTAACAAAGGGGCTACTGGTTGGGGTGAGGGGGTAGGGGTGGGGGTGGGGTTGCTGGATTAGGTCTGATTGGAGCTGGAGTGATTGGCAGCTGTGCGGGTGTCTTGTCAGCCAGCGTTCTCAATGGAGCGCGCGCGCGCACACACAGACACACAGACACACACACACGCACAAGCAAGCAAGCAAGCAAGTAAGCAAGCAAGCAAGCAAGCAAGCACGCACGCACGCACACGCACTCATGCACCCACGCACGCACGCACGCATACACACACACGCCACTCTCTGTGTGTCTCTCTCCCTCTCTCTCTCTCTCTCTCTCACACACACACACACACACACACACACATCTGGGGCGACGTCTTCCTCCTCAGACTGACAGCGACGTCCTCAGAGGAATTCGCCGCGCGGGTCGTAAACGTCCATGTGGCTGTACGACGCGGGCTTGTCTATGGCCCTGGCTGTTGTGACGTCGACTCGGGCCGCAGTGAGTCATCTTGAGTCACGGCTATAAACAGGAAACTGCCTGCAGCAGCTGTCCTTGTCTCCAGCACCACGTCAAGCCAGCCGTGGCGGCAGCACGGGCCGGGCTCTTGCACCGGAGGCGTGTGCGGACGGCCTAGCGGAAGTTCACGTTTGTGGGGAGAAGTCACCCAAAATACAAACCTCACGCACACACACATGCACACACACATACACGCACGCACGCACCACACGCACCAAACACACACACGCACGCACGCACCACACACACACACGCACGCACGCACGCACAACGCACGCACGCGCACGCACACACACACACACACACACACACACACACACAACACACGCACTCACGCACGCACGCACGCACGCGAAACACACACAACACACACACACACACACACACACACACACACACACACACACACACACACACACACACACACACACACACACACACACACACACACACACACACACACATACAGACACACACACACACACACATACACAAAAGCCATGGCCTTGCGGGCCTTCAAGAATGCTTGATGAGGTATGTGGTAGACTTGCTGCTGTCACGGAGAGTGACATCACACTGCACGTTTGTTTTGGGGTGCAAGTTAGGAAGGCGTGGGGGGGGGGGGGGGGTAATATTTGGCCCCACCTCCGCCTTACCCTACCCCACCCTTGCTGTCCTCCTCAACTCCTCGGAATGCTTTTTGGTGTTTGTCATGCAAACGAGCAGGTATTTGCTACTTACTGCGTAACCTTGTTTTTGTCGTCTACGTTTTTCTTTTACGAACAAGGTCACCTACGTCTTCGTTGTTGTTGTTTTTAGGCATTTTGTTTATGAGCCCGCTTCTATTTGTAGCGCTTAACTGGTTGAAAATCATGCCCTTCAGTTGAAAAAGAAAAGGATGCTGGAGTCGCATAAGTGTTGTCGGGGGTGGGGGGAGGGAAGAGAGAGACAGACGGGTAGACAGAGACAGTGAAAAGAGACAGACAGAGAGAGAGGGGGAGCTGAAAGAGAGAGGGGGGGGGGGAGCTGAGAGGGGGAGCTAGAGAGAGGGGGGGGGCTGACGAGAGAGAGGGAGAGAGAGAGGGGGGGAGCTGAGAGAAGAGGGAGAGAGAGAGAGGGGGGAGCTGAGAGAGAGAGGGAGAGGAGGGGGGGGGGGAGCTGAGAGAGAGAGGGAGAGAGAGGGGGGGGAGGGGAGTGAGAGAGAGAGGGAGAAAGAGAGGGGGGGAGAGAGAGAGAGGGGGGGGGAGCTGAGAGAGAGAGAGGGGTGGGGGGGGGGCGCAGAGAGAGAGGGGGAGAGAGAGAGGGGGGGGGGAGCTGAGAGAGAGAGAGAGAGGGAGGAAGGGTTTTATTCATGTAATGATCTCATTCAGTGACGTCAGTGAAGCCATACGCAAAACATCAGTTCCTTTCTCCATTTCCGCAGAAAATTACCTCCTGTAAATAAATAAATAAATGCATATCAACTTTTTTTCTTCTCCTTTTCTCGACCGCTTTCTTTTCCTGTCTCCGTTAACAGTCTGTTGCGTTGTTTGTAGTTCAGCACGTGATGAAGACATTATTCTGTTAAAGTGGTTGTTCTTCCTTCTTTGGTTGATTGTGGGGCACACACACACACACACACACACACACACACACACACACACACACACACACACACACACACACACACACACACACACACCATCCCCCTGTTGTGTTTATATTTGACAGAGACCACACACGATGTACTTGGGACTTTCATCGCTTTTCTGTCGACGAGCGCCACGGCCTAGACTACAAAGTCTTGTCAGTTATATTAGTTAAGCACACCACTTCGATGGATATTCAAAAACGCGCTATGAAAAGCTAGTCACTCATGAAGAATCACATGCAAGCACGGTGAGTCTGCTCGAGAGCGGAGAATAGAGCATAATATATATATATATATATATATATATATATATATATATATATATATATATATATATAAAAGCGATCAACATCAACAACAAATATGACAAGGCCATCGGGTCGAAAAGGGTTAGGCTGTGCTCCTTCGGTCAGTTATGTAAAAGGCTGTTAATTCTGGTTATCTTGGCCAAGCTATGGTTCTTCAATTGTAACGTACGAAAGCCGTCTGGTCGCCATCGCCATGGCCACCGTTCTTCAGTCGTAATGTACGGAAGCCATCTGGTTGCCATCGCATAGTCTACTGTTCTTCAGTCGTAACGTACGAAAGCCATCTGGTCGCCATCTCCAAGGCTACCGTTCTTCAGTCGTAACGTACAAAAGCCGTCTGGTCGCCATCTCCAAGGCCACACGTTCTTCAGTCGTAACGTACAAAAGCCGTCTGGTTGCCATCGCATAGTCTACTGTTCTTCAGTCGTAACGTACGAAAGCCATCTGGTCGCCATCGCCAAGGCCACCGTTCTTCAGTCGTAACGTACGAAAGCCATCTGGTCGCCATTGCCAAGGCCACCGTTTTTCAGTCGTAACGTACCAAAGCCGTCTGGTCGCCATTGCATAGTCAACTGTTCTTCAGTCGTACGAAAGCCATCTGGTCGCCATCGCCAAGGCCACCGTTCTTCAGTCGTAACGTACAGAAGCCATCTGGTCGCCATCGCCAAGGCCACCGTTCTTCAGTTGGTAAGAACATCTGGTCCCTGCTTGGGGTGTGGGTATAGACTTGTGTCCATGGCCCGTCTCATGACCCGTCGATATGCAGGTGCAGGTTACCTTTTCTACCGCATGCAGTCACCTGTGTGTATTCTACAATACTATAGTTACAGATATTACACTATACATTTCCGGCGACTGCCTGCCTCGGTGGGTTATTGCTTACAACTGAGCGTGGGCAAAAACACAGTTCACGCAACGACTCTTAAAATACAGGGTGACTAAACAAATATATATATATATATATAACCATACATAGAGAACGTAGAAATTTGGATTTAAAGTTTCTATAAAACACAGTTCACACAACGACTCTTAAAATACAGGGTGACTAAACAAATATATATATATATAACCATACATAGAGAACACAGAAATTTGGATTTAAAGTTTCTATAAAACACAGTTCACACAACGACTCTTAAAATACAGGGTGACTAAACAAATATATATATATATATATAACCATACATAGAGAACGTCGAAATTTGGATTTAAAGTTTCTATAGAACCAGGACATGCTTGGACCGTTGTTCTACGTTCTCAACATCGTCGTTTGTGACACCGTTCTCGGTCCTTCCAGCACGGTGCGGTGCCCAGGAGCCACACTGCTGATGATGGTGAAGTGATGCTTAATGTCCTCAGATGTCAGTTGACATATTAGGGACAAGTTGTGACCAATGCCGAAGCACGGTTCAGTAATTCGTTACGTCCACGGAAACCAGAAGGCTCGTTAGGACGGACAGCTCGGGACGGCCACCTCGACTCTCACACAGCTCCTGAACTATGCCAGGAGCCACTCAGAGCCTTTACTCTCTTTAACCAAGTAGGAGAGCGGGGTGGGGATCGAGTGAGGGAAGCAGGTTGGAAGCATGAATGAAGAGTCACAAGCCCGAGGTTGCTATAACATAACCTTTTTATTTGCACCAACCAGGAAACAGTGTAGGCTCTCCCTTGAATCAGATGCATATAGGCAGCAGCTCGAACTAACTGACGACCTGCTTCTGCAGGGACACTGGGGGAAAGAGGACGCGGCGGGCCCAGCGCCCAAGTTTTAACACTTTAGATAATTGGGGTCGTAACACTCCCACCCAATCAAAACAGAACACAGAGAGAATTGTGTGTGTGTGTACGTACATAACCATATATGTGTATATAATATATATATATAAAAATAATGTAGGTATAGATATATCTTACTGTCTTTAACCATATATATTATGTACGTACATAACCAATACATCCAATATTTACTTTTAATGTAGACATAAGATATAGACATGGACTAACTGTTCGCAGTGCAACGGTTCATCGTCCTGCAAGAGGGCGTGTGCCGAAGGAGCTTTTCCGTCAGCTGTTGGCCGTCTTGGTGACCTGGTTTAATTAGCATGGGTTTCGTCATGACCGGAGAATGTGGAGAGCCAGCAGAAAACAGGGAGGGAACGGTGAAGGTCGCGGGAGGCGGTGATATTGTCATGCGGAAAATGAAGCGGTTCGTGAAGTCTTCAGTCATCGTCGCTTCTACCCCCCTCCCTCTCCCACTCCCCCCTAACTCCATCAGCCCCACCTTAATGGGCGCGCGCGCCGCGCGCACGCACGCACGCACGCACACACGCTCCCTCTCTCTCTCTCACACACACACACATACACACACACACATACGCTCTCTCTCTCTCTCTCTCTCTCTCTCTCTCTCTCTCTCTCTCTCACACCCACACACCCACACTACACCACACACACACACACACACACACACACACACACACACACACACCGCTCTCTCTCTCTCTCTCTCTCTCTCTCTCTCTCACACACACACAACACATACACACACGCACGCACGCACGCACGCACACGCACACACACACACGCACGCATACATACACATACATTCACTCACAAACCCACCCACCCATCCACACACACACACACACACACACAAAACACACACACACACACACACACGCACGCACGCACGCATACACATACATACACTCACACACACACACACACACACACACACACACACACACACACACACACACACACACACACACACACACACACACACGCCCTTCCCGTCCCCCTGTTGTGTTTATATTTGACAGCCAAGACGGCTCGTTTCAGGGCTGCCCTGTTTATACCGCTGTGGCTAATTCCTCCCGCAAGTGTGACTCATTCCAGGAAGCCCGTTTGAAGAATGACAGTGTCTGTCTGCAAGTGACACTTTGTCTTATATACAGTGCCTGTTTTTATTGGGACTCTTTCCTTGTTAGGCTAGGCTCCTCTCGTCTTTTTTGTTTCTTTTCTTCTTGTTCTTCTGTTTGTGTGCGTGTGTGTGTGTGTGTGCGCGCGCGCGCTTGTGTGTGTGTGTGTGTGTTGTGTGTGTGTGTGTGTGTGTGTGTGTGTGTGTGTGTGTGTGTGTACCTACCTTTCTTTTCTTCTTGTTCTTGATCTTCTCTCTCCCTCTCTCTCTCTGTCTCTGTCTCTGTCTGTCTGTCTGTCTGTCTGTCTGTCTGTCTGTCTGTCTGTCTGTCTGTCTCTCTCTCGTCTGTCTCTCTCTCTCTCTCTCTCTCTCTCTCTCTCTCTCTCTCAACGGCAGATATGTGAGTCGGCCTTTGTGCTAATATCTTCACCGTTGAGAAATAAAGTTCAATCAATCAATCAATCTCTGTGTGTGTGTGTGTGACCTACGTTGTACACTCTAGCGACTGGCGAGCCTTTGTTGCGAGTTTCTGCAGCGGGTTTTGCTTGCTGCTAACTCCCATAGTTCGTTCGCTCTTTTTAATCAAGAAGCAGCGCAGTTTTAGAGTGCAGGGTACAGTACGGAAACGATTTATTGCTGATGTACGCGGGCGTTTAATTCCAAAGTTATTGCTGTTATAGCCATTTGCAGATGTGATTTATATGAAGCTAATGGGCACAATATTTGAATATTACATGCATCTCGAACATGCCTATCTTATATTTGATCACAATAAACGGAGATGGGTGTGTATACATAATCATGACTCTGTCAGTGTGTGTGTTTGTGTGTGTGTGTGCCGCGCACGCGCGCGCCTGTGTATGTTCTCTCTCTCTCTCTCTCTCTCCTCTCTCTCTCTCTCTCTCTCTCTCTCTCTCTCGCTCGCTCGCTCGGTAAGCGCTCAATACACTTCTTCTACATGAACATACGCAAGTACACTTCGTGTGGATAAATCAAATGTACCTCAAGAAAAAACCCATAGTCATTTCTTTTCTCCTTGGAGAAGATGGTACACGCGACCTCGCATTCCTTGTTTGTTTGTTTGTTTGTTTCCTTCTTGCTGATAAATCTAATTTGGAAGAAACACTGGACATCAAAACACTTGACACCATACAGACACAACAAAAGACTATAACTAAAAGCAGATAAGTAACATACATTTCATTTTCATCCTTAAGCTGCTGTTAAGTTGTTGTGTTTTTTCTTTTGTAGCTTGAAAGGGGGCTTTCCCGAAATAACGCATTTTGTGTTTTGTCGTTTTAAATAAGCGCTCTTTTCAGCCTTGCATGAGTTTGGATCTTCTTTTAGAACGCCAGCAGTCATTCTTGGTTCAGATTTGTTTAGTACTAATCAGTGACAGGTATTGAATATAGTGCTTGTGGTGACTACTGAATACAGACAACAAACATACCATTGGTACGTCTGTATCCAACACCTACCATTATTACTGAATACAGACAACAGTACTAATGGTAGGTGTTGAATACAGACAACAATACCAATGGTAGGTATTGAATACAGACAACAAAACCAGTGGTAGGTATTGAATACAGACAACTGTACCAATAGCAGGTATTGAATACAGACAACAGTTACAGTACCAATGGTAGATGTTGAATACAGTACCAACAGTGGGTACTGAATACAGACGACAGTACCAACAGTGGGTACTGAATACAGACGACAGTACCAACAGTGGGTACTGAATACAGACGACAGTGCCAACAGTGGGTACTGGATATACAGACGAGTGTACCAACAGTGAGTACTGGATATACAGACGAGTGTACCAACAGTGGGTACTGGATACAGACGACAGTGCCAACAGTGGGTACTGAAAACAGACGACAGTGCCAACAGTGGGTACTGAATACAGACGACAGCACCAACAGTGGGTACTGAATACAGACGACAGTGCCAACAGTGGGTACTGAATACAGACGACAGTGCCAACAGTGGGTTCTGAATACAGACGAGTGTACCAACAGTGGGTACTGAATACAGACGACAGTACCAACAGTGGGTACTGAATACAGACGAGTGTACCAACAGTGGGTACTGGATATACGGACGAGTTGTTGGTGGATTTCGTCCCCTTGCGCTGTGAGGTCAGCCTGTCGCTGATGTCTCTCAGTCCGTGGCCTGGAGGACCGTGTGATGAAAGCAGGGTCGCTCTTGATGGGGAAATTACGGGCTTTGCGTTGACAGACTGGACTAGGGCGATGTGCGGAGAGGGGGGACACTGGGGTCTGGGGGTGGGGGTTGGGGGGCACCCCTCAGCGAACTGACCCCCACCTCAAGATAGATGTCCGCTGACTGGTCCGTGGACCTGTATCAAGGTGCATGGGCTGGTCAGCGTGTCTGCTGACGATGGCGTCACTCGTGTTACCGGGCCGTTGGCATTGTGCTTACGGGGCCGGGCAGGGTTGACTATTTAGGTCTCTCTCTCTCTCTCTGTGTCTCTGTCTCTGTCTCTGTCTCTGTCTCTCTCTCTCTCCTCTCCTCTCTTGTCTGTCTCTGTCTCTCTCTCTCTCTGTCTCTCTTTCTCTCTAGTTTCTTCTCCCCCCCCCCCCCCCTCCGTTGCTGTCTCTGTCTCTCTGTCTGTCTGTCTCTCTCTGTCTCAGTCTGTCTGTCTGTCTGTCTGTCTGTCTGTCTGTCTGTCTGTCTGTCTGTCTCTCTCTCTCTCTCTCTCTCTCTCTCTCTCTCACACACACACACACACACACACACACACACACACACACACACCCACACACACACACACACCCACACACACACACACAAACACCCACACAGAGCAACGTGATTTCGTTTTCTTTTGTTTTCAAATTGTACGATACCTTTGTGCATGCATTCACCCAAAGTAACTGCGACCTGTGGGTGTTGTGCCTTTTTTTTTCTCCTTTTTTTTTTTTTTCCTTTCTTTTCAGGACCGAGCAGAAAGGCCCCATTCTGTTTTGTGGTGGTTGTTGCATGCTTTGCGCTGGTTTGGGTTTGCTTGATTTGTGTCGTATTATCCACGGGATAAGCAGGCTACTGTACAATACAGCGCGTTATGCGATATTTTCCTGTACCCGCCCAAGGCGAGAAGGGCTGGCAGGGTTCTGTGCTTGAAGGGACCAACGGGATGAACCCCTCCCCCACCCCCACCCGCCAGCCCGCCACGCCCTCCGTACCCTTCCTGTCTTACACGGCCCCTCTGTGCGTGCTGGGCCTGTCTTCACAGTGCTACCTGTGTTCTCCTGTGTTCCTGGCACTGGGCGCAACAGTGTTACCTGTGTTCCTGGTACAGTGTTACCTGTGTTCCTGGTGCAGTGTTACCTGTGTTCCTGGAACATTGTTACCTGTGTTCCTGGTACTGTGCACAACAGTGTTACGTGTGTTCCTGGTACTGGGCACCACAGTGTTACCTGTGTTCCTGGTGCAGTCTTACCTGTGTTCCTCGTACTGGGCACAACTGTGTTACCTGTGTTCCTGAAATTGGGCACAACAGTGTTACCTATGTTCCTGGTACAGCGTTACCTGTGTTCGTGGTACAGTGTTCCTGGTACTGGGCACAAACAGTGTTACCTGTGTTCCTGGTACAGTGTTACCTGTGTTCCTGGTACAGCGTTACATGTGTTCGTGGTACAGTGTTCCTGGTACTGGGCACAAACAGTGTTACCTGTGTTCCTGGTACAGTGTTACCTGTGTTCCTGGTACAGTGTTACTTGTGTTCCTGGTACTGGGCACAAACAGTGTTACCTGTGTTCCTGGTACAGTGTTACCTGTGTTCCTGGCACTGGGTACAAACAGTGTTACCTGTGTTCCTGGTACAGTGTTACCTGTGTTCCTGGCACTGGGCACAAGCAGTGTTACCTGTGTTCCTGGTACTGGGCACAAACAGTGTTACCTGTGTTCCTGGTACAGTGTTGCCTGTGTTCTTGGTACAGTGTACCTGTGTTCCTGGTACAGTGTTACCTGTGTTCCTGGCACTGGGCACAAACAGTGTTACCTGTGTTCCTGGTACAGTGTTGCCTGTGTTCCTGGTACAGTGTTACCTGTGTTCCTGGCACTGGGCACAAACAGTGTTACCTGTGTTCCTGGTACAGTGTTGCCTGTGTTCCTGGTACAGTGTACCTGTGTTCCTGGTACTGGGCACAACAGTGTTACATGTGTTCCTGGTACAGGCCACAACAGTGTTACCTGTGTTCCTGCAGACACTTGGCACTGACCTAACTGGCATTCTCATTGGCCGGTCCATCATTACCACCTGACAGGACCATTGGGGTGGGGTGGCTGTTTCGCTCCGTTGGACGTTACTGGACAACTGGGGTGGGTGTATCGGACCACTCAAAGTTACTGGGTCACTGGGTGGGTGTTTGGATCGTTGAGTGTTACGGGATGATTGGGGTGTTTGGATCATTGAGTGCTACGGTATGATTGGGGTGTTTCGATCGTTGAGTAAGTAAGTAAGTAAGTTGGTGTTTTACGCCCAGTCAACCGGCGCGGTTATATCAGGGCGATACACATCTCATATTGTATATTTAATTTTTAATAATGTGTATGTCTTAAACTTGGTCTATATGTTGAGTGTTACGGTATGATTGGGGTGTTTGGATCGTTGAGTGTTACGGGTTGATTGGGGTGTTTGGATCGTTGAGTGTTACGGGTTGATTGGGGTGTTTGGATCGTTGAGTGTTAAGGGATGATTGGGGTGTTTGGATCGTTGAGTGTTACGGGTTTATTGGGGTGTTTTGGATCGTTAGTTTACGGGGTTTTTGGGGGGTTTGGGTCGGGGGTTGGGTTGATTGGGGTGTTTTGATCGTTAGTGTTTCGGGTTGTTGGGGGGTTTGGGTGGAGTGTTACGGGTTGATTGGGGGGTTTGGATCGTTATGTTGGGTTTTTGGGGTTTTGGATCGTTGATTCAGGGGGGGGGACGGGGGGGGGGGGGGGGGGGGGGGGGGGGTTGAAAACGGAAAGGGCCTTTGCTCCCCAAATAGGTTAAAAACTTATTTGGGTTTTTTGGGGTTTTTTTCCTTTTCTTTTTTTTTTTCCCCTTCTTTTTCTTCTTCTTCTTCTTCTTCTTCTTCTTCTTCTTCTTCTTCTTTTTCTTCTTTCTTTTTTCTTTTTCTTCTTTGTGTGTGGGGTGTGTGTGTGTGTGTGTGTGTGTGTGTGTGTGTGTGTGTGTGTGTGTGTGTGGCTTTGTGTGTGTGTGTGGGGGAGTGTTGCATTGTGTGTGTGGTGTGCGTGTGTGTGTGTGTGCCCTGTGTGTGTGTGGTTGTTGTGTGTGTGTGTGTGTGTGTGTGTGGTTTTTGTGTTTCTTCTCTCTTTTTTTTTCATTGTGCAAATGGCGTTGAAGGGGTTTTTGCCCCCTGGCTGTAAACGTCCACACCGTACTAGATCTGGTTCATCGGGGGGTGCCTTACTCATTAGTGCAGTGGGTAGTACTTGTTTTTTGAGGGTTTCATTGATTTTTTTGGCGAGGTAGCCAGTTGACCCCTTTGGGGGAAAATTTTTCCCCCTCCTTTTCTCTCCTCTCTCTCCTCTCTCTCTCTCTCCTCTCTCTCTCTCTCTCTCTCTCTCTCTCTCCCTTCCTCCCTCCAAGTATGTCCAAAAAATTTTTTTCCCAAATGTTCGCCCATGGGGGCTTTGTCAAGGCCTCCCCGGTCGGGTCGATTCCTCAACTGGGATTAGAATTATAAAATACGTTATTATTCGTCCCCTTTCTTGCGCAAATGCATTCTAGACTACTTGCGAAAACCCAACGCCCCCCGGCCCCCCCCCCACCCCACCCCAAAAAACCCCAAACACCCCCACACAAACCCAAAACACCACCCAAAACCCCACCAAAACCCCCCAAAAAAAACCCAAAAAACCCCCCCACCCAACCAAACAAAAAAAAACAAAAACAAAACCCAAAAACCGCCGGCCCAAAGCCCCCAAACTTTTTTTTTTTTTGGGGTTGCCGAAAAGGGGAAAAACTTTAGTCGTTTCACTAAGTTTATTAATCAAAAAAAAAAATTTAAATAATATTCCAAATATACATCTGGATGATTTCAGGACCTGTGGATGCCGAAGTATTGTTTTTTTTTCACCCGCCAACGGGAGGGGGGGGGTGGGGGGGGGGGGGGGGGGGGCGGGGGGGTGTGGGGGGTGCGGGGGGGGGGGGGGGCACGCTGCAGTGCTACTTTGGCCCGGGGGGTGGGTGGGGCGTAAGACGGAGGTGGTTTTTGTTGCTAAGTTGATTTTGGTAGGGATTTTCACCCCCTTTTGGGGGGTGGGGGGGGGTGGAGGGTGGAAAGGGGACTAAGACTTGGTAGGGCCGAGTTGGGGGAAGGGGGACGGGGAGAAAGAGAGAGAGAGAGGAAAAAGAGAGAAGAGAAGAGGAGAGAAGAGGAGAGAGAGGGAGAGAGATCGACTGATTTGCTGAAAAAAGGATGGAGAGAGAGAAGGAGGGGTAGAGGAGAGAGAGAGAGAAGAGAAAAGAGAGAGAGGAGAGGAGACGGGGGGGGGGGAGGGGAGAGAGAGAACCTAGGGGCTACGAACGACACAGACACTGAAAACGTTTAAATAGAAACCACTTTAATTGACGAATTACTTCCTGCATCTGAAGGGATTTTGTGTGACACCTTTTCAGAACCATCTCGCACACATTGCCAAGACGTCAAACGACCTTACATCTAGAGCGTTGAAGGCATTGCGCTTTGACCAATTAGTTATGAACATATTTGTATGCGGCTTTCATTATTTTTTGTGTGTTTTGTTGTGTGCTTTGGGGTTTTGGGGTGTGTGTTGGGTTGTGTGTGTGTGTGTGTTTGTGTGGGTTTTTGGGGGGGGGGGGGGGGAACATTTTGCATTTTGTTTTTTGGGGTTTTTTTAGGTGTATGTTTTTTGTGTTTATGTGGTTGTTTGGGGGTGTTGTGTGTTTTTGGAATTTTGGTGTAATTGTTTTGTGTGTGTGTGTGTGTGTGTGGTGTGTGTGTGTGTGTGGGGTGTGTGTGTGTGTTGTGTGTTGGGTTTGTGTTGTGTGGTGGGTTAGGTGGGCCAGGGGTCCCCCCTAAAACGGAATGACTGGGGGGGGGCCACCCCCTTCTTAAAACCAAAAAAAACCCCCCACACACACAAACCCAACCCAACCCAACCCCCCCCCAAACCACCACACACACCCCCCCCCCCCCCCCCCCGTTCTGTCTTTTGTCTGTCTGTCTTTCTGTCTCTTTTTTGTCTGTTTCTGTCTGTCTGTCTGTCTTTTCCCTTCTCTCTCTCTCCTTCTCTCTCTCTTCCCCCCCACCCCACACACACACACAGGTAGGGGAGGTCGGGTGGGGGTGAGGTTTTCTGGGGGGGTGGGGGAGGGGGATCACAAAAACACGAAAAAACCCCCTGTATGAAAAGAGGGGGAGGGGGGGGGGGGTGGGGGGGGGTGGGGTGGGGGGGGGGGGTAACTGGTGGTGGGGGGGGGGGGGGCGGGGGAGGGGGGGGGGGGGGGGGGGGGGGGAACAAAATTTGGGGGGGGGGGGGGGGCCAGGGGTGGGGTTCGGGCCTTTTGTGGACGTTGTCACAGGAAAGTGGGCCCCGGCCGGTGGGGTATAAAGGGGTTTAAAAGGGGGGGGAAAGGGAGAAAGGGGTAGGTAGCGGTATAATGTAGATTGACGCTGACGGGGCAGAGCCCCGGGGGGGTCGTAGAGTCGTCCGGGGGGCGGGGAGGAGGGGGGAGGGAAAAAGGGGGGGGGGGGGGGGGGGGTCGAAGTTAGAAAATTTGGCCAAGGGGCAAGCGACTGTTTGGGCGTCAGCGGGGTGCTATCCTGCATTACCCCCACCCGTCCCCCCCACCCCTCCCCCCCACTATCTGACTCCTTTCAAGACGACCCCGCCGTCCTTCTGCCTGTCGGTGCCCGTGTGTTTGTGGTCTTGTCTGCTTTTTTTGTGTACCGCTTCTGACTGCTTGAGTGCTTTGGGGTTATTCTCCGTGTTTGTTTCCGGTCTACTTGTTTTCGTGTGCCACGACGCTTGAGTGCTTCCCCTTTATTTTTTGTGTTTTTTTTGGTGCCGGCCCGGCGGCCACAACACAAAAACCCCCACCAAAACACACACACACACACCACCAAAAACACCCCACACACACAACACAACACAACACAACACAACACACACACACACACACCACACCACCCACCACCCAAACCACACACACACACAGAAGCAAAAACCCCCAAACAAACAAAAAACACCACAAAAAATACAAACACCCAAGAACCCCACACACACCCACACACACCAAACCACACACCCACAAAAACCCCCAAAAAAAAAAACCAACACACACACACCACACACCCCACCCACCAAACACACACACCCCACACCCCAACACACACAAACAAACACCACACAAAGAACCAACACACACACCCCACACACACCAACACACACCACCACACACACACAAACACCCCACACACACACACACACAACACAACACACACAACACACACACAAAAACCAAAAAAAAACAACAACACACACCACCCACACACGAGAGAGAGAGAGAGAGGGGAAAAAGAGAGAGAGAAGAGAGAGAGAGAGAGGGGGAGAGAGAGAAGAGAGAAACGCACTTTGGCACCCGTCCATGCGTTCTTTTTTGGGCTCCCGGGCCAGTGAAGAAAGGGCTGGCAACAACAGCACGCCGTGTGGAAACGATGGGGAAATAGAGGACCAGGCCCTCGACCCCTCCTTGCCACTCCCCACTGCCGCCCCTGCCCCTTCCGCCCCCCCCCCCCCCCCCCCCCGCCCCGCCCCGCCCCCCCCCCCCCACTCCCAGCCACCCCGACCTGCACACAAAATGTCCTATAATGGGGCCAGTGCCAAAACACGGGACTGACTCAAAACACACACCACAACTGACACTGGGAATGACACAACATTGAACCCGACTACGACTCCCCACCGTTTCTTTCTTTTTTTCCCCCTTTTTTGGGCATTTTTTGCGATTGGGGCCCCAAA
>JABMCL010000968.1:185000-210000 GCA_018857735.1 Alviniconcha marisindica
CGTAGTCAGATAGCTGTCGGTGTCTCTCTGTGGTCTGTGCCGTTGTCAGCTGTCAGTGTCTCCCTCTACTCTGTGTCATTGTCAGCTGTCGGTGTCTCTCTCTGCTCTGTGCCGTTGTCAGCTGTCAGTGTCTCCCTCTACTCTGTGTCATTGTCAGCTGTCGGTGTCTCTCTCTGCTCTGTGCCGTTGTCAGCTGTCAGTGTCTCCCTCTACTCTGTGTCATTGTCAGCTGTCGGTGTCTCTCTCTGCTCGCTCTGTGCCATTGTCAGCTGTCGGCGTCTCTCTCTGCTGTGTGCCATTGTCAGCTGTCGGCGTCTCTCTCTCTGCTCGCTCTGTGCCATTGTCAGCTGTCGGTGTCTCTCTCTGCTCTGTGCCATTGTCAGCTGTCGGTGTTTCTCTCTGCTCTGTGCCATTGTCAGCTGTCGGTGTCTCTCTCAGCTCTGTACCATTGTCAGCTGTCGGTGTCTCTGCTCTGTGCCATTGTCAGCCGTCGGTGTCTCTCTCTGCTCTGTGCCATTGTCAGCTGTCGGTGTCTCTCTCTCTGCCATTGTCAGCTGTCGGTGTCTCTCTCTGCTCTGTGCCACCGTGTCATTGTCAGCTGTCGGTGTCTCTCTGCTCTGTGCCATTGTCAGCTGTCGGTGTCTCTCTCAGTTCTGTGACATTATCAGCTGTCGGTGTCTCTCTCTGATTTGTGCCATTGTCAGCTGTCGGTGTCTCTCTCAGCTCTGTGCCATTGTCAGCTGTCGGTGTCGCTCTCAGCTCTGTGTCACCGTGTCATTGTCAGCTGTCGGTGTCACTCTCTCTGCCATTGTCAGCTGTCAGTGTCTCTCTCTGCTCTGTGCCACCGTGTCATTGTCAGCTGTCGGTGTCTCTCTCTGCTCTGTGCCACCGTGTCATTGTCAGCTGTCGGTCTCTCTCTGCTCTGTGTCATTGTCAGCTGTCGGTGTCTCTCTCTGCTCTGTGCCACCGTGCCATTGTCAGCTGTCGCTGTCTCTCTGTGTGCCATTGTCAGCTGTCGGTGTCTCTGCTTTGTGCCATTGTCAGCTGTCGGCGTCTCTCTCTGCTCTGTGCCATTGTCAGCTGTCGGTGTCTCTTTGCTCTGTGCCACTGTATCATTGTCGTCTGCTACTTCCCACACTCACTCACATAGCGCAGGTGCGATAAAAAATTAAAAAAATTAACTGATTAAAAACAAAAACAAAAAAGTGATGGCTGTGAGAGTCAGTTTGTGAGCCGGTTTGGCCGAGCGGTAAGGCGTTGGGCTGCTAGGCAAAAGGACCTGGGTTTGGTTCCGCTTCGGCTCTCCTCTCTGTACAAAAATTGTGGTCTTTGGGCACTCACTGTCTAAATTGTGACTTTGTCCCTCACGGTTAATGGAACATTAAAATCTCCCCCATCGGTGCCCATTATAATGCAGGAGCGGTCGTTCTGGTGGTGACAGTGCAGCGTTAGGTATAGTCTCCCTCTCCCCCCCCCCCCCCCCCCCCCAACCTCCTCGGATCTAGGTCCACGCCATTACCTCTTCGGAGACAACTTGACGTTAAACGAGTTTAACCAACACAGAAAAAAGAAAAGAAAAAGAACATCTGAAACAAGAATGACTGCTAGCATTCTAAGTGGTTTAGCTTTCCGTCTCATTTTTTCTTTTTTTCTTTCTTTTTTCTTTTTCTCTCTCTCTCTCTCTCTCTCTCTCTCTCTCACAGTTTAACTGTTGTTTAAGTGTCGTTTTGTAGTTTGATAAATGAGGGGATTACCTCCGAAAGCTTTCAGATTGTTTTGTCCTAACAAACAGCGTTCTTTTTTTGAACCTTCTGTGTGTTGGGATCAACCCGGTGAGAGTCGGCAGAGCAGTGAGGTTGTTGCAGGTCACTGTCGTCTGCTGACCGCCCGTCACATTCTGTGGCACGGAGTTGGGGAGCGGTGGGGGGGGGTGGGGGGGGGGGGGGGGTTAGGGAGGGAGGAACGCGGTTCATATCGATCTAAACATGACAGCCGATAATAAACGTGCCAATGCTCGTGAACTTGTGTCTCTTCACCAGTGATCAAGCTTGACAGTCAGTTTAATTGGCGGTGACGGAAGGACAAAACACAACAACAACGATAAATACAGTGGCTTGAGGGAAGAAGGAAAACGAGTAGAACGGCGGGGTGATGGGGAGGGGGTGTGTGTGTGTGGGGGGGGGGGAGGGGGGGGGTAAGTGGAGGGGTGAGTAACGTTTCGTCGCCGCGTTTTTTGTTGTTGTTTTTTGGTGACGGGCGGAGTTGACGCCTCGGTGCTATCGAATGTGACGTAGGCCCACTTTCATCATCCTTGTTCAAATCAGAACCAGTTTCAGGTTTCTGGTCTCGCTTCACTGCCAGCGACGGGGCTGAAGCGATCGAGAGAGAGAGAGAGAGAGAGAGAGGGAGAGAGAGAGAGCGCTCAAAACTCAGAGCTTTATTACACAAGGTTTAAGATTTTAGGCAGTTGCCTATTCTTACAATCTGTGTGTGTGTGTGTGTGTGTGTGTGTGTGTGTGTGTGTGTGTGTGTGTGTGTGTGTGTGTGTGTGTGGTGTGTGTGTGTGTGTGTGTGTGTGTGTGTGTGTGTGTGTGTGTGTGTGTGGTGTGGTGTGTGTGTGGAGAGAGAGAGAGAGAGAGAGAGAGAGAGAAGAGAGAGAGGAGAGAGAGAGAGAGAACTAAAAAACGAACTATTACAAAGGTTAAGTTGGCATTGCCATCTTACAATCTGAAAGAAGATGAGAGAGAGAGAGAGAGAGAGAGAGAGAGAGAGAGAGAGAGAGAGAGAGAGAGAACTAAAAAAACTCCGAACTTTATACACAAGTTAAGTTTTAGGCAGTTTGCCTATCTTACAATCGGAGAGAGAGAGAGAGAGAGAGAGAGAGAGGAGAGAGATGAGAAGAGAAGAGAGAAGAAGAGAGAACTAAAAAAAACTCCGAACTTTATTACACAAGGTTTAAGATTTTAGGCAGTTGCCTATTCTTACAATCGGAGAGAGAGAGAGAGAGAGAGAGAGAGAGAGAGAGAGAGAGAGAGAGAGAGAGAGAAACTAAAAAAAACTCGAACTTTATACACAAGGTTTAAGATTTTAGGCAGTTGCCTATTCTTACAATGACGAGAGAGAGAGAGAGAGAGAGAGAGAGAGAGGAGAGAGAGAGAGAGAAACTAAAAAGACGCTTTATTCACAAGGTTTAAGATTTTAGGCAGTTGCCTATTCTTACAATCGGAGAGAGAGAGAGAGAGAGAGAGAGAGAGAGAGAGAGAGAGAGAGAAAAGCACAGAGAGAGAGCTAGCTGTGTGCGTAGGCAGAGCCAGCGGAGAGCGGGCCTGGTCGTGACGTCACGACAGCGCTGGCTGTGCTGACAGCAAGTTGCCGTGTTCTGCTTGCTTGCGAGGAGGGCCGGGAGAGAAAAAAAAACGAGTGGGCGGGTCGACGTTACGGCACTCTGGTTTGACCGCGCCGGTGGAGTAGGCGAGCGAGACTCGACTCGAGCCAGTCGGTGGAAACTCCTCAAACCCCGGACACTGACTTGCTCAGCCGCCGCCTGAAACTGTAGCAGTGGACAGCTCCGCTTATTCACCACCACCACCAGCATCACAAACAGCTCGACGCTGGTCGTTGGAACCGATCGTTCTCAGTGCTCGGTTCCTTCGTCCCAAGATTTTGAAGTTGTGGAGAAAACTCCCGACAGTTTATTTTTGGACTTCGTGTGTGTGTGTGTTCGGGGCACGCTGAGAACTTGTCTTGTTTTGGACACTACTGACCTCAGAGTTTGGGTCAGTTTGGACGGGACTTCCGTGGATTGAGAACTGCCTTCGGAGCGAGTCAAAGGATACCTGTAGCTGTACCTCCTCCAGGCTTCCGAAGCGTGGTGTTCTGGTTGAGGTGACGATTCGCTGTGTGCTAGCTCCGTGTGCGTGGGTTGTTATCCTCACTCGGGCGCCGGCCTTCTCGTCATTCATGCTTATCGGATAACTTGTGTGTGTGTGTTTTTTTTTTGCCCGCGACGTCTGGAAGAACAAGTGGTATAAATGCTTCGCGTGGCCCCCGGACCGTTTTTGTGCGATCGGCCCAACAGCGAGTACTTGTTGTACAACTGGGTCTGTGCCTTGCCCTCCTCCTACCCCCAGCACCCGCCTCCGCTGCTGTGGGTAAGTTGTGCCACCTACTCTCTCTCTCTCTCTCCGCTCTCCTTTCGGCTGAGCAAGGCGGTTCTGCCGAAACCGGACTTCGTGAGAGCTTATTGTGCGGTTGTCACTACAGCGTGTGCTTTAGTTTAGGAACCTTGACTTTTTTGTGTGGGTATTTGGTAGTTTTGATCTGTTGTTCCCCGAACACGAGGGATCGTCTTGTTTTGAACACAGTCATTGACTGGATCAGCTTATTGATTATAGTCATTGAGATATAATACCTATAAAGAGAGAGTATCAGTATGCTAAAGGGCACAGTTTTCTGTTAATTACTTTACAAACGCGTTGTGAGTGTGTGTGTGTGTGTGTGTGTGTGTGTGTGTGTGTGTGTGTGTGTGTGTGTGTGTGTGTGTGTGTGTTTTGTTTTTGTGTTTTAAACTAAAGGCAAAGCTCGCAACAGAGTTCTGTGGTTCTTACGGATGATGTTTAGCAATCACTGGGTACAGATTGAGAGAGACAGCTGGCAAGCGAGTGGGCTTCAATATGAACCTATAATATATAACTAGTGTGTGTGTAGACAGTATCAACCATATCATAACATACATGTACAGGTGTCGGACATACGGGTGGATGACGGTGTGATACCAGAGGTACAGATCTATAGACAAATGGGAGAGACCGTACGAACCAGCGAGGTGTGTAGACCAACGGACGGGGTGACAGTATGAACATGTGATGATGTGTCTTGACAAACGGGTGGAAGACAATATGGCCCAGTAGTGTTTGTGTAGGCAAACGGGTGGGCGACAGTATGAACCAGTGATGACGTCTCTGACAAACGGGTGGGTGACAGTATGAACCAGTGATGATTATATATAGAGCCTGTAGTGTTTTTGTAGACAAACGGGTGGGTGACGTCACAAATGGGGGTGTCTGCCGTGTTCCTCCTATTTGGCGTCTCAATGTTGACCTGTCACCGTGTCTTTTCCGCCTCGCCTGCATGTATGCCCCGCAAGCACGTCACCGGGGCTCGACTCTCTGCCGCAGTTGGTGACGTCACGGCCTCAAAAACTGACAGACATTTGTCACTTGTAAGGTGGACGCGCGAAGGAAAAATAGGCTAGTAGTGGTACAACACCGAGTAGTCCCTCAGCTTTCCGTGTGGATAGTTGTCAGTCAGTGCCAGTGCTACCGACGTGAAAGTGAAGGAAAGAAGCAGAGGGAGGGCAGAGCCACAGTGAAACTAGCGTGGAGAGACTGCTGTCCGCCGAGTGAGTGTCTTTCACGGGATGAAGAAGTAGCGCCTCCTTGAGGAGTGGGAAGTAAGTCGGTCTACCTGAGGTGATCCATCCCTGGTGTCGGCTGCCGCCGTCTACAGTCTGGGCCGTGGCAAATGAAGTTTTATTTTCCCGTCAACAGGAACTCGCGTAGTCGGCGACCGCTGCTGTTTCCTTGTTTGTGTAGTGTGTGTGTGTGTGTGTGTGTGTGTGTGTGTGTGTGTGTGTGTGGAGAGAGAGAGAGAGAGAGAGAGAGAGAGAGAGAGAGAGAGAGAGAGAGAGAGACTGTGTGTGTGTGTGTGTGGGGGGGGGGGGATATATAGTGAGTGTACAAAGCCGGTGACAGTGGTTGCCTTCCATTATGAGCACGGTATTTCTCCGAATTTTCTGTTCCCGCGCTGTGGCACTGCGGACGCAGAAATTAATGTCCCCATTTTGCCGAGAATCCATATCTGACCAAGATTCTCTCATCAAGCCCGGAGTAAGGTAGAAGCTAGAATATAGCTTAACATGCTTCCCCAACTGCCAGGGATTCTCCCTTTGTCATTTCTGACTTGTCAGGTCGCGCGGCTTCATTTTGTCCCAGTCCTCTTGGGTCGTGGAGGGAAAGGCAACGTGAACAGTGGATCAGACTTTGGTTTGTGGTGTGATGGCTTGCAGTGGTATGATGACTTCCGCTGCTGACTGGGCCGTACGCTCTGTGGAGAGTCGGTGTTCTTTCTGTTCTCTACTAGTACTACTCAACGCTAGTATCCTTGAGTATGAAAGTTTTCGAGTTCGAGTTCTCTTAGCACCACGGTCGCCCTGATATAACCGTAATGGTTGACTGGGCGTAAAACATCGAGTTACCTACTCTTACTCTTAGCATCACACCGGTGCTGGGCCCGGTCACAGGGGAAGGCTTTTTTCTGCTTGTGACCTGTACGGGTTGTCGCAGACACCTCCTTCCGGTTTTGTGACTGGCTACGTGCATGTATCTGCTTGTGGCCTGTACGAGGTTTCACAGACACCTCCTTCCGGTTCTATGACCGGCTACGTGCATGTATCTGCTTGTGACCTGTACGGGTTGTCGCAGACACCTCCTTCCGGTTCTGTGACCGGCTACGTGCATACATGCATGTGTCTGTCTGCTTGCTTGCTTATCAGTCGTACTGACGTGTCGGTGTTTGCGTGTGCTTCCTCAGCAGGTCGACTCCAGCATGACTGAGGACTCGCTGCCGGTACAGGCCCACCATCACCACCACCACCACCACCACCACAGCCCACACCACAACAACCACCACCACCACCACCACAGCCCCAGCCACCGCCACCCGGCGGCCAACGCGGGCCCCAGCGACGGAGAGAGCGCCGGCACGGACACTCCGCGCTCGCTGTCGCCGCAGTCCACCTCGGACCACCTGGACTCGTCCTTCGGCTCCTCGGGACTGCCCACCCCGCTGCCTCCCAGCGCCTTCTCCTCCCCGGCCTCCAGCCTGGATGCGGAAAGCGCGCCGGCCAGCAGCAGCAGCCTAGACCGCAGTCTGCAGCGCATGCAGCAGCAGGCCCTGTCGGAGGCGTCGCGCGTCAACCTCATCAAGCTCAGCCAGATCCGCTCCGCCTTCTCCAGCCGCGGGCAGCACCCCGCCCTGTCGCAGCAAGCCATGGGCAGCAGCAACAACGATAAGCACAGCATCGGGCAGATGTTCGCGCTCAAGAAGCGACTCAAGGCGGAGGCGATGGAGAAGGACTTTGCGAGCGGGGAGGGCGAGGAGGAGATGGTGGAGGGGGCGCTGAAGGACAACAACAACAGCAGCGAGGCGGCCAACGCCAACGAGGCGCGCGAGAGCGGCGTCAACGGGCAGCACGTCAAGGAGGAGCCGATGGACAGCGACTACTCGCCGGCCGCCTCGCCTCAGCACGAACCTGCCAAGGTCAGTGGCTTCCCCTTGCTCTTTCTGTGTGTGTGTGTGTGTGTGTGTGTGTGTGTGTGTGTGTGTGTGTGTGTGTCCCCGAGTCCCCCCCCCCTCCCTCTCTGTCCCCTTTTCTGACCCCACCCCCACCCCCCACCCCCACCCCCACCCCCGACACACACACACAACTTCTGTCTCCGCCTCACACTCCGATCATCGCTTTCCGGCACTTCCTCCAGGAAGGAAGGATGTCGTACGTAAACCAGTGCTTGGAGTTTGTCTCCGCCTCTGCCCGCGCCCCCCCCCCCCCCCCCCCCAACCAACACAACACCCTCCCCCTCTTCTACCCCCCCCCCCACCCACCCTTCCTCTCTTTTCCCTTCTCTCGCTACAGCCAGGATCGAGGTTCGAACCCGCAACCGCTCAATCCCGAGTACGGCGGACACGGGCTCAGCAGTGGCTAGGCTTCAGCTTTGTTGTTGTTGAGTAGGTTGATGGGAGATGGGTTTGTTGTTGAGCAGGTTGATGGGAGATAGGTTTGTTGTTGAGTAGGTTGATGGGAGAGGGGTTTGTTGTTGAGTAGGTTGATGGGAGAGGGGTTTGTTGTTGAGTAGGTTGATGGGAGATGGGTTGTTGTTGAGTAGGTTGATGGGAGATGGGGGTTATCGCAGGCTCGCGATCCGTCAGGTTCGTGGCGAGCCCGTGAGGGTGGCCCCGTCACAGGCAGTGCCCTCCGCCAGGCGATAAGCTGTGTGGGGCCGTGTGTCCACGCTGTCGTCGCCACCGCCAGCACAGGGCTCCTTGGATTTGGGTTGGGGCAAGAATGCTGAAGCATTTCCAAACAATGTTTCAACTCGACAGAGCGTGGTAGCTGGTGGTGGTGGTGGTGTGTGTGTGTATGTGTGTGTGTGTGTGTGTGTGGTGTGTGTGTGTGTGTGTGTGCCTGTGAGAGAGAGAGAGAGGGGGGAGTGGTAGGGGGGCGGAGAGAGAGAGAGAGAGAGAGAGAGAGAGAGAGAGAGAGAGAGAGAGAGATCCGGGCATGATCAGTTCAGTCCTATGCGCCAAGGTTCAAGAGGGTAATTCATGTAACAGAAATCAAGTATGCACTCCAGGTTTGTATCCGCTGAACCTTTGAAAAGGAGGCGAACGTCACAGCCGACGGTCTACACAGGACACTGCCGCTCCCTCTTCAGTCTACACAGGACACTGCCTGCCCCCGTTACATACATGTAGGCAGCGTCGACGGCGCATTCAGCCCGCTGAATATGTACACAAACAGCCCATTTCCCGCCGGGTTTGTATGGGCAAAGGAACATCTGTTCCATTGGAAACTTGTCATTGCATGCAAAAGCCGATAACAGAAAGGACCGAAAGAAAGGGCAGCCTCACCTTTCAGCGTGTTTTTCCAGACTTAAATGGGTCGGCAAAGGAGCCAGTCGGGGAGTGAATGACCCGCGAAGGGCTGACTGGGTTTCCCGAGCTACAGGTCCGAGTGAAAAGTGTTGAGGTGCCGGTGCCCGGGGCCTGGGCCGGGCGCGCCTCACGACCGATGACCCGCTGTCCTGTCTCTGTCCGTGGCGGTCGCTGCCTGGATTCCAGAGTTGAAGATGCAAATATTTATTGTCTCTGCAGAGTGCACGTTTACAGAGCGAACTGGTCTGCGAACGTGCATTTTGCAGTGATAACGGTATCTTTGCAGACGCCAAAACAAAACAACCCCCCCACCCCAAAAAAAGAAGAAGAAGAAGAAAGAAAGTAGGTGGATTTGCGGCAACAAAATGAACTTTGTAGTGACGAAACAGCCAGCCGTTTTAGCCATGCGGCGACGACGCTCGGTTTTGCAGCAGCAACTGTGGACTTGCGGCACGACCGCCGTTGGTGGCAGTGTCAGCAGTTTTGTGACGAGGGGGGCTGCACGTGGCCCTGGCCGTTGCCCCATCCCCGTGCTTCTTTGCCCTTTGGAGTTGACGGTTGGGACTGACAATCGGGGGCTATTCGTCTGGGCCTCTCTCCCTCCTGGCTTACCTCTCATGCACACACGGCCCCAACCGCCTTTCTGGTCGTTAGCGGCGCGAAGGTGGTGCACTGGTGTTTGTGTGTGTGTGTGTGGTGCACTGGCGTATGTGTGTGTGTGTGGTGCACTGGCGTGTGGTGTGTGGTGCTCTGGCGTGTGTGTGTGGTGCACTGGCGTTTGTGTGTGTGTGGTGCACTGGCGTGTGTGTGTGTGTGGTGCACTGGCGTTTGTGTGTGTGTGTGTCTGTGTGTGGTGCTCTGGCGTGTGTGTGTGTGTGTGTGGTGGTGCACTGGCGTATGTGTGTGTGTGGTGCACTGGCGTGTGTGTGTGTGTTCGCGCGCGCGTTGCCGGAAAATCGTTCATCTGTTCAGTTTTTCAGCTTGTCGTAACTGCAGCTGCATAGCACCGATTGTGTTTTTGTTGAACGAGGGGTAGATTGTTGTTGTGGTTGTTGATGACGGATGGGGATAGGGTGTGTGTGTATGGAGAGAGAGAGAGAGAGAGAGAGAGAGAGAGAGATTTCCTTTTTGTGTCTAGCCACAACTCTATATTCCTGAAATTATAAAGACAGAGCGGTGCAGATGAAAAGGTAGCAAGCACAGACAGGCAGGCAGAATACATTTATACGGCTTCGCTGCGAAAGGACACACCAGCTGAAAGTGCACTGTGAGGAATGAGTGCGCGCACACACGCAACACTTGTTCAGAGTTCCTGCTGCTGATAACACTGCGCCGCCCGTTTCGACCCTGGGAAAACACTGATGATCATTTCCGTGACTTTCAGAACGCCAGATAAGTTGAGTTCAGTTACGCCACTTCACGTCAGAAATAATTCCGAGCCGGTGGCTGTAACTCCTTTGCCCCTCCCCCTCCCCTCGAGTACCCCCCCCCCCCGCATCCCCTCCTCGAAAGGGATGGGGGTTGGGGGGGGCCAACAACCTTTTCTCGCCGCTCTAACCTCGTATCTGCTGTATGCTGCGTTGTTGATAGTGTGTGTGTGTGTGTGTGTGTGTGTGTGTGTGTGTGTGTGTGTGTGTGTGTGTGCATTTATTTTGTTTGGACGAGCTGACGGTATAATATTACCTGGAAGAAGGTGCAAATGCACTGCAGAACTCACCGTAATCCCTCCTGTTTGCCGAGCGGAGTCTGTTTCAGTCACAACTACGGTCCAAAAATACGCACTACTGTGTCAGTAGGACAGAAAGAAAAGAAGAAAAAAGGAAGTGGTGGTTCGGGTGGGGGGATAGTTGCAGACGTCTTCGTTTTGGATTGCGTCGAATTGTCGGACATCCTATTCAGTGAAATGTCACACGCTTCCTTCTTTCAAATGAAATCGACGTGACGTCTGCTTCGTCTTTTGTCTGCGCGTAGTTATGTCCCTTGACAGTCGGGTGTTAGGAGCTGTCTTGTTTAAGGTCAAATCAAAGTACGCAGAATTTATGAGTTTAAAGGCACCGTGCATCATACCAAAGAAGAAGTGTTTCGTATCCGTACTGAAGTATGTCTGAATCGTCAACGGAATCGCGATTTGTCGGTGCAAGACCGACACCAGGATATTAATTGTACTTGCCGCTTTGCCGCGGCGTTGCTTGGAAGCAGAGCTCAGGAGCCGTGCGACAGTCGAGGTGGCCGTCTTGGGCTCCCGTCCCTAATAAGCCTACGCTTTCTGTGGGCGTAAAGCAACACTGAACTGAACTTTGAAAAAGTGGAGTTTACAGTACGAAAGTCTACAGGAGGAGCTCTTCAGTGTGTTCGTCGTATGTAGTGAGTCAGATGTTGCGGTGTGAATTTCGAGGAAGATGATGTGTCAGTTTGCTCAGCACCGCCTCAGGACACGAAGCTAATGCTCCCGTTAAAACTTTGTGTGTCACAATTTTCTCAAGACCTATCTGGTCAGGTCAAGCGCTGCGTTTATAAGTAGCTTGTAAACTTAATAAAAGTAGACCCTTCTTTCCTGTGCCGTGTGAATGACACTGTGTGATACAGACACGCACGCGGGCAAGTTCAGCAAATTGTATGTGACAAATGACGAACATTGAAATCGTTTGAAAAGCGACCTTGGGGATCTTCTGAGAGACGGGGTGGAGCGCATGTGGGCTTTTCCGAGCGCATAGAAATACCATCTTGAACTGAACTGGACAAATGACCGGTGGGTGAGGATGGGTGAGGAGACACCCAATCTCGTCGTAAAGGCGAAATTTTTGAGTGGTATTACGTGTGAGCCAGTTTGGCCAAGCGGTAAGGCGTTAGGCTGGTAAGCAGAGGGACCTCGATTCGAATCCGCTTCAGATCTCCTTTCTCTTGAAAAGTTGTAGTCTGTGGACACTGTCTTGTTTGTAACTTTGTCCCTCACAATATTATGAAACATTGAAATGGCTATCCTCGCTGCCCATCTTAATGCAGTAGTCATTCTGGTGGTGACAGTGTAGCGACAGGCATATAATCTCCCCCCCCCCCACCCCCGTCTCTAACAAGCCTTATGGCGTCTGTGGACGTTACGTACCATGCTTACTTACTTACGGGCATGGCAGTGACTTTGAGGGGGGAAGCGAGCTGTTTGAGAGTGGCAAGAGGCCTGGGCGTCACAGGGACCTGATCCCAGGGCAGAAAAGGGATCTGTGCCCCGAGGATTAGCTTACTACTAGCTGGGTGGGGACCGCCGAACTCCAGTATACCTCGGTGGCAGGGTCCCTCCCTTCAGATCGGCGACAGCGGAGGAGAGAGAGAGAGAGAGAGAGAGAGAGAGAGAGAGAGAGAGAGAGAGAGAGAGAAACCCCAGACCCCAGCCAAGACGCAGAAGAACGACGCCGTGGTTGGAAATCGCTTGGGTTTTTCGGTCGAGGATCAAGTGATAGCGCGTGGACAATGTTATCAGCGGAGACTGTTATCACCGCGTTGAGACCTTTATTGTTAACGTCCTGACTGCACGACTGCGGATAGACGTGGGATGTATTGCAGACAACAAATCCGTGACCTGAGACATGTTTCATGGCCTGGCGAGCTTCCCAAAGCTTAAATGATTAACACCTCTGCCAGCTTCCGTGTAGGGAACGTTTAGATAATGCACCGTGCAGTTTCCACATTGGTGATTAATCAGTGGAAGTAATAAGGGAGGGAGTGAAAATTTAATGGTGTTATGGGGCGGGGAAAGAGGGGGGTAGGGTGGGGTGTTCGTTCCCCACTCCCTGTCTGTCTGAACGAACTTTGAAACATATCACAGTTGACCTGACATAAGGAGGCGCAAGGGGCCGACAATGAAATTGTTGTTCTCCACTCCAGGAAGTGTCAGTTGAGAATGAGAGGGAGCGATGTGTGCAAATAGCTCTGACGTCAGAGTAGAAATTCATTGAGGAGCAGCGGGCAGTCAGTCACAGGGTCTCGATCTTGGTGTGGCTCTGGTTCACACACACACACACACACACTGACATACATACACACACTGACACAGACATCTACACACACACACACACACTCTCTCTCTCACACACACTGACACAGACATACCACACACACACTCTCTCTCACACACACTCTCTCTCGGCACTCACACACACTCTCTCTCACACACTCTCTCTCTCTCTCTCTCTCTCTCTCTCTCTCTCTCTCTCTCTCACACACACACACACACACTCTCTCTCTCTCTCACTCGCACACACACACACTCTCTCTCTCACACACACACACTCTCTCTCTCTCTCTCTCTCTCACGAACACACACCTCTGCTCTCTCTCTCTCTCTCTCACACACACACGGACACAGAAGAGAGCACCATTCTGACGGTGGTGGAGGAAGCGGGCCGGGCAGAGGGAGTGGCTGCAGCAGCCGCGAGGGGCACAAAGCAGAAGGGCCTTTGGGTGCACAACACACACACACACACACACACAGCCCAGCCAGCAGCGGACGCAAACAACTTTCGCCGCCAGTAGCCACTTTGTAGTCTATTTCCTTCCCTCCTCCCTCCCTTCTCCACACCTCCACTCCCATCCCCACCGGTCTGTGTTTGGTGAATGAAAGGAGTGGCTGAGGGTTGGGTTCGACCTTCGCTTGCTTGGCACCGTTCTAGGATTTTTTTCTCTCTTTCTTCTTCATCTTTTTGTTTTTTTTGGTGGGGGTGGAGGAACCGACGACTGGAAAAATACCCTGCGTAACACATGTGCTGGTGTTATTATGTGGGCAGTAGTCCGGTGTTCTCCGTGGCCGTGTTGTTGCTGACGTTTTGTGTTGTTGTTGCTGCTGCTCATTCCGTTCTTTCGTTCTGGTATTTTGTTTTTCACGCCTGTTGGAGGTCGAGTGTACTCGTGTTTTTGTTTGGCTTCTCCCTTTCGCCTTTCTTACCCGTCTCGCTTTCTCTCTCTCTCTCACACACACACACACACACCCAATGATCATCCACCACCACAAATGACATCCCCACCATAACATAATACAAACAACCTATTTCCAACCCCCCCCCACCAGGGTAACACACATCAAACATCCAAAAAAACACACACACAACAACACATTTTGCACCCCCCCCCCATTTCTTTGTCTCTCCCCCCCCCCCCACAACACCACCCACTACGATCACACACACAATACAAACATACCGAACAAACACACACACAACCAACAGTTTCACCCCCCCCCCTCCCCAATAAATACCCACACACACACACACACTTACTATCACCCCTCAAACATCGAAACAACAAAACACAACCAAAATGTTGCCCCCTTTTTTTTTGCTCCCCCCCCACCCCGAAACCACATAAAACCGGAACCCGGCCACTGGCCACAGCCCTTTTGACTCGTCCCCCCTATTTCTTTACTCCCAACCACACTTATGGTACCCAACCCCCTTTCCTTCACCCACTTGGTTGGCCCCCTCTTCCTTCTTTGTCTCCCCCCCCCCACCCCCACTCCTCGCACCTCTCTCTGAAGTTTTGAGGTGAACACCTAGCAAACTTTGAATTTAAAGCTGAAACATCCCACGAGACCCGGCTCTGGCGGGAACCCAGGACGCCACCTGGCTGTCCACGGCCTCCGGCTCTGTCCCAAAGTTTTTGGGTTGTTGGGGTTGGTTCCCCCCAAAAAACCAAAAGGGGGGGGCCCCGGGGGGGGCCCGGGGGCCCCCTCCGGGCTCTAAAAGCTAAAATACCAGTACTTATAAAGCTCCCCGGGGACTGATCCCCCACACTCCCCCTGTCGGGGTTGGGGTAAAAGCCTGAATTAACGGCGGGTAAGGGCTTGGGGAAGGAGGGGGGGGGGGGGGGGGGGGGAGGGGGGGGGTGTTAACGCCCCTTTTCCCTGCGGTGCTGCGGTGCCACTTCGGTGTGACGGAAAGGTGCGAGGCAGATGGCGCTGGTCCCGCGTGAGCCGCGCGCACAATAATCCCGAAGACTCGTTCGCCGCTAAACCTGCGTTGCTGGTGCGGTCCGCGGACAGACAGGAAAGGGTTAAAACTGACGCGTCGCGCGCCTGTCTAACGAAGCGTGACTAATGTTCTCGAAACGGTGAGTTTTCCTTTTGGAGGTTTTCAACACCCGCGGTGACGGACTGATGATTAAACCTTAGACGGGCAAGGCGGGAGCGAGGTCCCAGTGTGTGAGTGTGTGTGTGTGTGTGTGTGTGTGATACGGCGTCTTTGACTTGCTGGTTCAAAGCCCCCACAGTGTGGGACAGTGAAATTACACACAGAAATTCACACACTCACACAGAGAGAGATACTGAGACACACACAGAGAGAACGTAACAAAGATAAGATAAGATAATACTTTATTACACAGGGATAAAGATTTAAGCACGTGTCGTCTTTTTTACAAATCTGTCCCTGATGACAAACACAGCAACACTCAATACATCAAACAAGAAATCCATTAAATACGCTAGAGAAAAAAACGACTTAAAAACAAAACAAAACTAATTTCTGTCTAAAACATCACATCATACGAACAGAGAGAGAGAGAGAGAGAGAGGAGAGGAGAGGAGAGAGGAGAGAGAGAGATTAACACACATACAGAGAAAGACCGAGACAGTGAGAGAATAGGACACACACACACACGGAATTTCTTCAAGCCCCCCTTCGTTCTCGCCCTCCTTTCTTTTTTTCTTCTTCTTTTCTTTCTTTCTTCGGTTATAGACAAAGGAATCAGCTGTATTGAATCGATTGGGACAGTGGGAGTGGGAGCCCTGTCATGTATTCGTGCGGGCTTTGTGTGCGATGAGATAAGACAGAAGCCGTATCTGTATTGATTGGGAAGCCGAAGGGTGTCATCTTTGTCAGCACCTTGTGGGGTTATACTTCAGAGGTGTTGTGCGTGGGTGTGGCAGGTGGGCACGGATAGATAGTGTCGGTTACAAATCGATTTTTGCTCTTCTTCCCTCGTTATGTGTGCGTAGGTGTGAGATACTGGGAGACGGCGAATAAGAAGTATAAATTTGTGTTTCCACCCCCTCCCCCTTCCCCCCGGTGTGTGTGTGCTTCTTGCTTTCTCTCTCTTCCCCCCCATATGCCCTACCTTCTTCTTCGACTTGACTACCCCTCCCGTCTTCTCTCCTTCCCCCCCCCACCCCACCCCGGCCTTGTCAAGTTCTTCTCCTTCTTCTCCTCCTCCTCTCGCTCTCCCCCTTCTTCATTTATACATTATGATGTAGGTCACACTGCACGTGAAACGTGTTCATGTTCATCTTTCTGTCGACCAGCAACACCGTCTCATCGCTCTCTGCGTGTCCCCGTCCTCCCGCTTCCTTTCAGTGTGTGTGGTGTGCTGTGCTGTGTACATGTGTGGTGTGCTGTGCTGTGTACATGTGTGTGTGTATGTGTGCATGCATGTGTGTGTGTGCGTGGTGTGTGTGTGTGTGTGTGTGGGGGGGGGTTTGTGTGTGTGAGTGTGTGTGCGTGGTGTGTGTGTGTGTGTGTGTAGCAGGATGTTTAGGCTCGGTGTTCACACAGCGGGGTGGCGACAGGCCGCTATTTGTGAATTCCGACCCTCCCCGCGTCCCCAGATTCTCTCTGCCTCGGATTTTTTTTTTTTTTTTGAGAGGGGGGTGTCGGTGGGGGGTGTCGGTGGGGGAGGAGAAGGAAGAAGTGTTTGCTCTTCCTCTCTCTCCACCTCCTTCCTTCCTTCCTTCCTCTCCCGGCCTCTCTCTCTCCTCCCCGGCCCCTCCCTCTCTCTCTCTCACGCACACGCACGCAGGCACGGCGCTCACCGTACACACACGCAGATGAAGCAGATTAGATCTAAGTCCGATTCGATGAATACACGAGACCGCGAAGAGCCCCAGTGATCGATCCGCTGCGTGAAAGTCTCACGTTGTGATTGTTGTCACGTTGTCGGTGGCTATTTCCTTTCCACGTATCTGAAGCGGACGACGGGTCGCGGAGGGATAGGGCCGATTTGCCGCGGATCATGGCGCCTCCCGCTTGCCTCCCCTGCCCTTGCGAGCCTCGCTTCTATCCGCTTCTCGGCGGCACTTCCGGTGAGATAGGCTAGTTGATTAAACACACATACACACACCCACACACAGAGCTCAGGAGCTGTGTGAAAGTCGAGGTGGCCGTCCTGGGCTCCCCGACCCTAATAAGCCTACGGTTTCTGTGGAAACAACGCTTCAACCACCAACACACACACACACACACACACACACACAGAAGGAGAAGAAAGTGACCGACCTCCCTCCCCTCCGTCTCCCCCACCGCGCATCACCACACGACTGTCTGTCTGTCTCTCTCTCCTCGTCTCCCCCCTCCTCTGGGGTGGGAGGGGCGGGGGTCAATAAGGTAGGCAACTTACTGTACCATCCTTCCTGTTTCTTTTCCTCACCTTGGTTGAATGTTTCTCTCGATGCTTTACTGACGTGGTGTTTGACCCCCCCCCCGCTCCCCCAAACACACACACACACCTCCCCTCTATATCGACTGTAGTATCACTAATGGTGCCGCTACTTACTAATACATCTCTCGTCCCTAATAAGCCTTATTATGATTTCTGTGAACGTAAAGCACCGTGAAAGAAAGGAGTAATAGGTCTGTGCTGTTACTTAGGCAGCTCCCCCCTGTTCCGACACACACACACACACCCTCCCTTTTTCTCTCCCTCTCTCGAGCTTTCTCTCCCTCTGTCTCTGGTAGCGTTTCCTCGAACGCAGCTTCTGTAAACACTCTCAGCCTACGAGTAATCAAGTGTGCATGGGGCGTCGGTTTGGAGTAGAGTGCACTTTCCTGGTTAAAAAGAAAGAAGAAAGAAACGAAACGAAGAAAGAATGAAAGAAAGCAAAAGGAAAGAAACAAGGCCGTCATCCCCAAAGAGAGAGAGAGAGAGAGAGAGAGAGAGAGAGAGAGAGAAAAGACATCTCTGTGCCCCTGCTTTTCGGAAGTGGTGGTGGAGGGGGGAGGGGGGCAGTGGGTGGGGAGGGGGGGATTGGCGGCTGCTCGTTTGTGGTGTTTGCACGGACCTGGAAGGAGATGTTTTCAATGTTGATGGAGCGCCCTGTAGCATTTGCAGTCGCCTCGCCCACCATCACCGCTACTTTTGGCAATGCGCTTGACGCCATCTGCACGACCGCTCCCTTCTCGTCGCCGCTCCGTTTGTCTGTTTGCCCACCTCTGTGTGTGTGTGTGTGTGTGTGTGTGTGCTCTCTCTCTCCCTCTCTCTCTCTCTCTCTCAGCAGTGACCAACTGGGACAAGTTTACACGCAGTACTGCATTACACTGTTCACTAGTCCAAGTTCCTTGTGTAGTCTTTTTCTTACGCTATTATATTTTTAATTAGCTGCCGTCTAACTTGTTGGCTGACGAAGCCAAAGGAGGCTTAGTCAGCGAGAGCTGCTAGTATGGTAGAGCCTACGCTGACAACGGTCTCACGTGAAACACGCTCTTTAGTTACTGTACACTCCCTCTCACCTGAAACAAACTCCCCGCAACAACCTTTGTCAGCCGCTAAAAATAGATTATTCCCCATCCTCACCCCCCCCCCCCCCTTCCTTCCAACTGCAAGTACGTGCGTTCCCGCTGTATCGGTTTCTCTGTATAAGCCTTTGAAGTTATTGCAACCTGCCCAGCCCCGTCAGTGGGTAAGAGCTAACCGTGTCGCTGGCGGTGTCGCGGATCTCTCGTGTTGCACGGTGCACGTCGGCGGACGGGGATGGGTATGCGTGTCAGTGTCACACGGGGGGCAACGGAAAGTTTAATGAGCAGCGTGAACGCGATCGCCGGGCCGGTGGCGAAGAGGGTGCGGCCGGGGGCGTGTGTCACACAGCAGGTCTCGGTTAGATGCCACGAGCTAGATGGACAGGTGTGGCGCTGCGTGCATACATGTACAGGTGTGGCCGGCGTACGGTGGCATAGTTCAGGAGCTGTGTGAGAGTCGAGGTGGTCGTCCCGGGCTGTCCGTCCTAACGAGCCTTCTGGTTTCCGTGGACGTAAAGCTATATTGAACCATGCTTCGGCATTGGTCTCAGCTTGTCCCTAATATGTCAACCGACATCCGAGGAAGTTAAGCAACACTACCTACCTACCTACCGTACGGTGATGCGGAAAAGGTCAGCGTTTGGAATAACACTCGGGCCAGGCCAGGTCGCTCAGTTTTTTGTTTGTTTGTTTTTTTGCCAGTGTTTCGCTGATCTGGCGCTTTGGATGTGCAAGAAGAGATAGGGTTTGTAGCCCTGATCCGAACCCGGTAATAATTATCCAAGGAGACGGTCGGAAGTTTAGGGGACATTTTATAAACGCCATTCTGGGCCATAAATATTATTAGAATAACTCAAAACAGGGTCATTATCTAGCGAATGAAGGCAACATTTGCAACAAAAGTAACTCTGGTTACAGTCTGTACAGGATCGATTGCTTTGCCGACAGCAGCACTCCGGAAGCGTGCATGGTTATTCAGAAACTAGATCTTGATCAAATGTCCGAAAGGAGCATACGCACACTCAAGGACATAAATATGCAAAACTCACTTCTTTGCAAATGTTGCTAAATAAGCTTAGATGACTTGGAGGGAGAGTGTATAGACCACCTACATGTAGCGGACAAATCAAATTTAAGTTCCGATATCCTGTTTTACAAGTCAACCAGCAGCCTACGGTTGTATCAGGACGAGAGGAGGGGGGGGGGGGTAAAGAGAGACTCTCGAAAGGCGAACAAGTTTCGGTAGTTCCTAACTGTAAGAGCCCAGTCGACGTCACAGCAGGCAGCAGAAAACGGAAGGGGGCCGAGGGCCCCTTTGCAAAGGAAGCGGCGCGACATTCTATTTTCGTACCGTGTTGGTCTTGTGTTGGGTTACAGTTGAAACCGTGCGTAACACTTCAACAGAGAGAGAGAGAAACTTGAACACTATATTTTACAAGGATTGGGGAGAAGGGGAGAGAGAGAGAGAGAGAGAGAGAGAGAGAGGGGAGAGAGAAACTCGACCTAATTTTACAAGGATTTGAGAGAGAGAAAGAGAGACTTGAAATTGAGCTAATTTTCCTGGCAGCTGATTTTGGGGAAGAGAGGAGGAAGGAGGGAGAGGGGGAGAAGGGGGGGGGGGGGGGGTTAGGCAGAAGGATCATAGATGATGGAGGAGAGCGACAGCGGAGTGGCGGAAGTTGACAGGGAGGGGTCAGCGCCAAGAGGAACGGTAGGTAGGCGAGGTTGATGAGGTTAGGGCTGGGGGGGGAGGGGGGGGGGGTGGGAGGGGGCGGATAAGGGCTCGTTACCTGTGACTGACTTGGTCAGGTGAAGCGGCTGGAGACAGCCCGGGAGGGAAGAGTGAGTCATGGTCCGCGCCGTGAGGTAGACGTACGTCTTGCCAGCAGGGTCATGCCTTCCCTATGCTTGACGGGCCCCTGACATAAGCCACCGTTGGCCTGACTGACAGACAGACTGACAGGCACCCTGGCCTCTACCAGGCCCAGCTTGGTCCCCTTGGTGTGCACCCTGATAGCCACTGAGCTATCGCGGCTGCTGGTGACATGCCATCGTCAGTTATGCCCCCTCCACTCCTCCCACCCCTTTGCCCACAATCCCGAAAAGGCCAAACTGTCACAGGCGGTTGAGAGAGAGAGAGAGAGAGAGAGAGAGATGTTGATACTATATTTCACAAAAGTCGGCTTTTTTAAGTCTGTCCCTGATAATAGGAATAGCAACATTAGAGAGAGAGGGGGTAGATCTAGTGGATTAGACTCGGCTCCTGTGTAAGGGTGGTGGGGATGTGTGGAGGGGGGGGGGGGGGGGGGGTGGTCGTGGAAAGAGAGAGAATCTATCGTCGCCAAGTTGTTCGTGCTCGTGTGCTGTGGCGTATGGTGGAGTGTCTGTGCGTGGTGTGTACTTACTTGCCTGCCTGGCGACACTTACTTCATGGCTGTGTGTTTAGGCAAATCAGCTGATGCAGCCTCCTCCCTCGCGCTGCTCCGCATCACAAACCGGGACCACTGAGCGCTTCCACACCGTCATCGTACATCTTTCGCGCTCTCTCTCCTCCTCCTCCCTCCTTCCTTCCTTCCACCCTCCCTCCATGCGCTTTACTTGTACCCCCGTCCTCCCCGCTCTGTCTCAGTGGACCGCTTGCGCTGCTCCCTGTCGTCTGCCTCCGATTAGACCAGTAATTCTCTCCCTTTGGGACGGGGCGTCAGGCTTACCTGTGCGCGTCTACCACATGCCTGAGGCGTTTGCTGAGGCTGTGGTGGTGTCTGTGGCGGCGGTGATCGCGCGTGTGTGTGTTGCCTAGGCCGCAGAGATCTATCCGTCGCATCTCCCGCATCACCACGGCCGGCTGTCGGAGGGGTGCTGGCTGCCAAGGACAGCGTTATCAGTCGCCCCTGTCCTCAATTCCATTCCGTGGGCAAGAACGTCAGCAGGCGAGGGATTTCTGCAGCCACTGGACTTGAGAAGCCGCTGGTCACACGGACTGAACGACTAACTGTACGTTGGTTGCCGACGATCGAGAGCAAAGCGTGAACGGTTGAAGCCGTACGGAACCGGAACTTCGAGTCTGATTTATCTTGAACTGTTTGCCGTGACGAAACCGATAATCACTTGATCACCCAACACTGAAGCAGAGAGCGGTTTGAAGTACTGACTGATACTAACAGCCGCAAGGAACTTGAGAGAGGGAGAGTGTAGTGTGTGTGTGTGTGTGTGTGTCAGCTTCGTACTTGCTCATCAACGGCGTGACCGACCGATCTCCTGAGGCTTCAGGGTCTGACGTTGGTCATTAAAACATTTCTGGTCCGGAGTTGTTGCTACTGGTGGTCGTTCCGTCCTTTCGTGAACGTGGACCGGCGCCGTTTTGATTTTGATTTTGATTTTGTATTTTATCGGCAAACGGTCACCGTGTCACGTCAGCTGCCAGCTGGTTTGAGCGCTGAGCTCAGCGTTATGACACTGTGCTCCAGCCTGCGGTGACGTGTATGGGTGTTCGCTGTCACTTGCTCCTTAGACCTTCGCGAGGCGCAGACCTCAGGAGCTGTGTGAAAGTCGAGGTGGCCGTCCTGGGCTCCCGTCCCTAATAAGCCTACGGTTTCTGTGGACGTAAAGCAACGCTCAGCCAACACGAGGCGCGTTCATTCAGTAAGACTACAAGTTGAACAACCATTATTTTAGGGTACACGCGACAGTCGATGGTTTGCTTCGTTTTGCTGAACTATTTGAAGAGAAGTGTCGTTGTGCAATAGGAGCGTGCATTAATGAATCTGGATGTGTGCGTGGCTTCTGGCTACCAGACTGTTCCAACTGCAGCTGCCTTCCGTTCGGTCGTCACAGTGGGAATGCTATACAACTGAGAGTGGACCTTCTTCCTTGAACTGGAATTGCTACAGGTGTTTTTGTTTGTACACGGACCCAAATCGGAGCTGCAAGCCAGCTACAACGACAGCGACAAGGAATTAACTTTAAGAGAGACTGAGAGAGGGAGGGGAGAACGACAGAAGGAAGGCGACGCATTTGCGGTTTCCTGTTTGAAGGAAACTACAGGGACAACGGCGGTGTTTGTCGGAAAATGGTGAGCGGCGTTTGTTTCTCTCAGACTGGGGAGCACGATGTAGTGGACGCGGTAGTTGTGTTGAAGGACCGTGACGGATGCGTTGGGTCCGCAACCAGTGCGCTCGACTCGCGGCGTGTTTCAGCTCAGCTGTGTTTCTGATGCTCTTCCGTGAGGTGGTGTTTTGCGCGAAAGTCTGTGTTTCAGTGTCCCTACTATATGTCAGTCAGCCCCACATCCGAGGACATTAAGCCTCACATCATCATCATCATCATCATCATCTCCTTCTTCTTCTTCTTCTTCTGGGTTTCACACAGTTTGACACGCTGGATGTGTTTTAAGGCACACGCCATTAAGTGGGGAATGTTGTGGAGGAACTTTCTAAAGTTCGTAGTATTATTAGTCAAAAACATCAAGAAAAGCAATAACAGCAACTACACATACACACACACACACACACACCACACACACACACACACACACACACACACACACACACAGAGTTTTAAAAAACTAAACTAAAAAAAAATCACACTTAAAAAACAACAACTGTCTTCAGCTTGTGTTTTTGTTTGTTAAAAAAAGACCAAAAAAATTAATAAAGAGATTTCCCGGTAGCGTCGGGGGGTTTGCAGGTTTAGTGCAGGTGTGTTAGAAATGACAGCTATACGATTTGCATTTTATAGACAACAGGTCGGGTCACGAAGCGCAACTGCCACTCAGAACCCTGCCACAGCCACAACCACCGCCGGCGGAATGTGCACGCAGACGATAAAGATGATTTAAGTGTGTCTTTCCGGGGTGACCTCAAAGCGCCGCTGGGCAGGACGTTAACGTTTCGTTGCCTGCTTGCCAGTGGTTCCTGCTTGTAGATTATATTATGTGCAAACAACTGACGATGGTGGCTGATGCCTCGGATGCGGGGGTTTGGGACGGTTGAGTGCCTGCTCTTGTCCGTTTAAGGTGAAGACAAGCTTCTATAAAGTATAATTGTGTGAATGAGACTTTTATGTAGATTATAGAAAACTTTGACATTTGCAGGTAAATAGGGTTAGGGTCTGAGAGAGAGGGGGGGGGGGCAAACGGGAATACTCACACTCATACTCTCTTTCCCCCTTCTTCCCTGTCCTCCCAACAACTGGTTTCAAATTCGGTATCGTATAGTAGATTAAAGCCATCGCCTGTCTTTCCCCGATACAGTGTTTTGCATGTGACTGTGACTGTGAGGGTTGCGAGACTGAGAGTGTTGTCACATGTGACAGAGTTGTGCCTGTGAAAGTGTTCTGTTTGTGAGAGTGTTGTGGTTGTGAGAGTGTTGTGTTGTGACTGTGAGAGTGTTGTGCCTGTGAGAGTGTTGTGACTGTGAGGGCGTTGTGAGAGTGTTGTGCCTGTGAGAGTGTCGTGCCTGTGAGAGTGTCGTGCCTGTGAGAGCGTTGTGCCTGTGAGAGTGAGAGTGTCGTGCATGTGAGAGCGTTGTGCCTGTGAGAGTGAGAGTGTCGTGCATGTGAGAGCGTTGTGCCTGTGAGAGTGAGAGTGTCGTGCCTGTGAGAGCGTTGTGCCTGTGAGAGTGAGAGTGTCGTGACTGTGAGAGTGAGTGTCGTGACTGTGAGAGCGTTGTGCCTGTGAGAGTGAGAGTGTTGTGCCTGTGAGTGTCGTGACTGTGAGAGCGTTGTGCCTGTGAGAGTGAGAGTGTCGTGACTGTGAGAGCGTTGTGCCTGTGAGAGTGAGTGTCGTGCCTGTGAGAGCGTTGTGCCTGTGAGAGTGAGTGTCGTGACTGTGAGAGCGTTGTGTCCGTGACTGTGAGAGCGTTGTGTTCGTGCCTCTGTGGTGACGCTGCGTGCTGGCTGTGTGCAGGTAGTACAGACGGAGCCGGTGGACCTGTCGATCAGCAGACGACCGCTGGCCAGCAACCTCATGGACCTCCACCAGGGCCTTGACCTCCGGGTGGGCAAGAAAGGTCAGTGTCTGGCAAGCCGTCTTCACGCCACCACCCTACCCCCCGCCCACACCCCCCCCAACCCTGCCTCCCACCTCCCTCCACCCACCACACCCTACCTGTCTGTTGTCGTCATCGTCGTGACTGTCGCCACACCCCCACGTCATTCTCATCGTCCTTCCTTTTTTTCTTTCTTTTTTTTTGGCCCCTTTTTTTTTCTCTTTCCACTCCCTTCTTCTTCTTCCTCCTCTTCTTCTTTCCCTGTGTCTTCTGCTCTTTGTCCTTGGTAACATTTTATCAGCGATTTTTTGTGCGTGGATGGTTTGGCCGGAGTCTTCCTACACAGGCGATCAGCCTTTTTTTTTGTAGCTGATCGTGTGCGTAGCGTACTAGTAGCCACGTGAAGACTAAGATAACGTGAAGATTGTAAGGTGAAGAGTGCATGTCAGTGCGTGTTGCGGGCCGACGTGGTGTGCATGATAAGGCTAATCGGGCACTGTTCATTGTGTGTGAGTGTCTGTGTGTGTGGGGGGGGGGGGGGGGGGGGGGGGGCGACTTTATGGATATACATGCATGCATGTACATGCTTGTTTGTGTGTATACCAGCGAAAAGAGAGGACGGAGCCCAGGATAAGTAAAGCTGGTTCAAAAAGAGGGATGTTTCAGAGGGAGGACATGGTGGTAAATGGGAAAAGTGAGAGAGTTGGAGATAGAAGAAGGAGAGAGAAAAAAAATGGAGGGGAAAATGATGGAGAGAGGAATGTATACGTTGGGAGAGAGGGAAGGAGAAAAGGACGGGAAGAGAGAGAG